>JAULBY010022753.1:0-18094 GCA_032358315.1 Ophiocytium majus | reverse complement strand
CTGATTTCCTGGTCACACGCACCGTGTGCAAAGGGCTTTCCGCGCCCTAAGCGGAGTTTAATAAGAGTACATACTACAGTAGTACTTAATAAGAGTACATACTTCATACTACTGTTACACCGTGATGCAACCAACAGGGGGCAGTCACACGTACGCTATGTGCACAGGGTTTTCCGCGCCCCAAGCGGAGTTGAACAAGCAAGTGCGTCGGGTTTTGTGCCGGTGATCTGTCGATGCGGGGCCCTGCATCGTTCTGCTACCGAGTCAAAATGGATTTATCTTATTTATTTATAAGCTTGCCACTTTGCTGACGTTAGCTCTGGCACGCAGGCAGGGGTGGTGGCGCCACCCACATGGTACTGACACATATAAAAACAACGGGCGTTGTGGTGGTGGCACAAGCAGGGGGGGGGGGTCTAAGTCGATGTACCCGGTCTTAGAGACACTGCGGCCGACGATGCACTCACAGGTGTCACCAACCAAGCTAGTCAGATACCAGTAGATCTCTATCACTGTGTTGTGCAGCATGAGGTCTTACCTGGGCACATCATTGCGCCCCGGATGTTGGTATTTCGGTCTCGCACCCCTGACGTTGTCAGCAACGCCAGAAAACTGGCAGAATCGACCAGCTTTGATGTTGTTGTTTGGGGCTCCACCACAACTGATGTTGTTGTTTGGGGCTCCACCACAACTGATCACCAGCTGCCATGTGATGAGCAATAAAAAATCGACGATTAGTGCATCCTGCGGCAGCCGCCACTGCGGCATAAGTGTATGCCACAAGGCTGTGCTGTCCGCGACCGACTCATGACACTTTGCACAGGAGACAAAGTTCGCACGCAGCCTGCACTAAGCTCAATACACTGGGAATCCAGTGCGACAGTTCTTGCAGGACACCAGTGGGGATGGGGACAATGTATCGCGCGCGCGCACGTGTGAGTGCTGCCATGGGTATGCACAAACAGAGCGTTTACTTTTCACAAGCATTAGGCAGGGTTTGGGCAAAGGGGTCGACCAGTGGAAAAAAATAAACAGTCCTTGTTTTGCTAAATAGTCGGCTCGCACTTGTTCAAAGCTCGTTCTCCAAAAAAACTGTGTTGCATGCAGACATGTTGCAGAGAAGATGCAGGTTTGTCTTTCTCAACAACACATTCCCAACATGCACGCTCAGCGTGCTTCCCAGCGAGCCTTGCAACGCGAAACGTCCGTCTGTGATGCTGCACGCGTCTGCTGATGTGTGCTGGCCAAATGCATGCAGTGTGCACAGTGTCAGCGAACCAGGTGCGGCACGCAAGCGCACTCGGGTGAACCACTAGCGCCCCCAGCACGTACATGTGCGTGTCGCAAGGCGCGGCTGCACAGCATGTCAGCAAAGCGGGCATGTGGCCAGCGCTGTTGGTGGATGCACGTCCACACTGGCAGTGCATGCAGCGACCGCACAGCAGTACGTGCAACCTTGCAAGCACTCAACTAGCAACAGGGGAGCGCAGCATGTGGTCATGCTCTGCTCACACGCGCACAGCACGCGCACAGGGCTTCCGCGCCCCTAGCGGGGCTAAATGTAGTGCGGCGACTGTCCATAATAATGATAATGACAAATGGGTAATAGTAGTAAGTATGATGTCACGCTTGCCGTTCTCCGTGGTCTCCATGTCCTTGTGTGTGCTGCCCGCCTGAACCGCCTCACAGGCACCACTCCTGTCCATCAGTGACTCGGAGCAACCAACCTGTGACCACTTGCAGTAGTGACCAGCAACTGCTCGAACCAGCTCGGACAGACTGCATCAAAGCTGTGAACATGATGCACAAGGCAAGGGCTGCCAACCCGACGGGTGTGGCCGCACTACTGCGCAATAATCACACCTCTAGCCAGCCCCGAAAGAGCTGCGGGTCCCCATCAACACCGGTGGCACCGATGGTCTAGCGCATGGCACTGCACCAGCACCGTGCACACAACTGGCCACTGCTGCTGCTGAGCACTGTCTAGCACCTCGGCGGCAGCCCATGCTAGACACGCCCCGCTCGAGCCGGGGCAAGGCTCGGCCCTGCCCAAACCGCCACCACACCCCTACCACCAGCACTACGGGCGCACTGCCACTGTCAGCGCACACGACGGCCGCAGCTGCCGCCGACCATCACCCGCGCCTCACCCCCCGCGACCGCTGCTGCACACGAGAACCGCTGGTCCGCTCCACGTGGTGCTGAGCACCACCGCCGCTGCTGAGCAAGCCCGTCTACAGGTCCAGCAGGTGCGCGGCGCGCGCGCGGCTCACGCCTCGGCCGCTCTTCCCCGGCCGCAGAGCGCGGTCCACCAGAGCCGGCACGCGCGCTTCCACCGCGGCCTGCAGCGCCGCAGCGTGCGCACGCGCGAGCGCGCCGCGCCGCGACCCGTACGCAATCTCGTATGCGCAGTTCAGCACGTGCGCGCCGCCCCCGCCGCCCGCACCGCCGCAAGCGGCAGCGGCAAACGCCGGCTGCGCCACCGGCAGTGGCACGCCAGCGGCGGTGGTGGCGGCAGCGGCGGCAGCAAAGGCTGCAGGCTGCGCCACAGGCGATGGCGCGCCGGCAGCAGCAGCAGCGCCGCCGGCAGCGGCGGCGGCGTCAGCGGCCGCCTCTGCCGGCTGCGCTACCGGCACCGGCACGCCAACGCCACCACCACCAGCAGCGGCGGTGGGCGCAGTGACCGGCGGCGGCGGCGCGGCGCAGTGCGTGTGCACGAGCCTCACGGCCAGCACATGGCCCTCCCCCGCGACGGCGCGCACGGCGGCGGCGACGGCATCCGGCGGCGGCGGCGCCCCCAGCAGGTGGAGCTCCGCACAGTAGACAGGGCCCTCGAGTGCAGGAACTTGCTCAGCGCCGGAGGCCACAAATGTCAGCAGAAGAGGCGCGGGCCCGGGCGAGAAGGCGCGGCCTCCGGGGCGGTGGCACGCTCGGGAGTAGGTGGGGAAGGCGTCGGAGGTGAAGGGCTGGATGGCCGCGAGCTGCGAGAAGTTGGCGCGCACGTAAGGGGTGCAGGAGGCGGCATTTATGTGGAGTTACTGCCGATGAAGGGCGGTTACGACGCTGGCGGTGACGCCTTGGATGCCCGCAGTTGAGGGGGGTTGGTGCTATTCCATGGCTCAAACATGCACCGGGGGGATCATGCGTGTGCGGCCTATTTCTATGTCATTTTCTAGTAGTATACTTGAAGTACTTCGAAGTATATAGGTATATAAATATAGGCACTAGCTCACGCATGTGAGGTCCCCCCCCCCCCCCCCCCCCCCCCCCCCCCCCCCCCCCCCCCCCCCCCCCCCCCCCCCCCCCCCCCCCCCCCGCGCCACCTCACCTTCATGCCGGCCTCCACCGCCTGCGCGGTCGCCTGCCAGCTGCGCGCATACGCCTCCTCGCTGTCAGCCTCAAGAGAGGTGCCGCTTTGCCCCGTGACGAGCGCCACACACGCCTCGCCGCCGCCGCTCAGCGCGCGTGCGGCGCTCGCGAGAACACCGCGCAGCAGCGCCCTGTTGTGCTTGATGTTCTGTCGAGGGACGGGCGTGAGACGTTGGAGGCGTGTCAGCAGTGTTGTGAGCAAGAGTGGTAAGGAATGAGATGCCGAGCGATGTATCGGCAGCGATTGCCGCGCAGCAGTGCCCTGTTGTGCTTGATGTTCTGCCGAGGGACGGGCGTGTGACAGTGGAAGTGTATCAGCAGTGTTGCGCCGCAAAGCAGCGCTAGGCTAAGGGGTCGAACAAAAGTGATAAGAAACGAGACGCCGAGTGATATGTCGGCAGCGGATGCCGCGCAGCAGCGCCCTGTTGTGCTTGATGTTCTGCCGAGTGACGGGGCATGTGACAGTGGAGGCGGTGTCAGCAGTGTTGCGCTGCGGCGCAGCACTGGACCGATTTTCGAAATTGGTAAGAAATGATGTGCCGATCGATACGTGACAGCGGACGCAGCGCAGCAGCGCCCTGTTGTGCTTGATGTTCTGCCGAGGAGCGGGCGTGAATCATTGGAGGCGTATCAGCGGTGTTGCGCTGCGGTGCAGCGCCAGACTGGTTTTTCGAACAAAAGTGGTGAGAAATGAGATGCCGAGCGATACCTTGGCAGCGAGCAGCAGCGTGCAGCAGCTGTGCTTGATGTTGAGCCGAGGACGGGTGTGAACCATTGAGCCGTGGCAGCAGGAGCGTACGCCGCACAGCAGCAGCCTAAAGTGCTTAAAGTTGTGAACCAAACGGAGGTAAATGAATTATTGCGGCATACTGCTGTAGTACTCCTGAAGCATGTGTTGACAGCGCACACTGCGCAGCAGCGCCCTGTTGTGCTTGATGTTGTGCAGGAATGGGCGCGGGGCACCGAGTCATGCCAAGCAGTGCTTTGCTGCGTTTTGCTGCGCTTCATCATCTGCTTGACGGGAAGCAATGGGAGAGTAAGGGATACTACTAATATATCGACAGCGCACGCTACGCAGCAGCGCCATCGCATCGCTCTGCAGCATGTGCCCAAGTGGCATCGTCATGCATGCGCCAGGCCCTAGGCGTGGCCACCGCACAGCACCCAAACACTCTGTGGTGCGAAACACCACGAAACCGTTTTGCCCGCTCGTCAGGAATGACCCTGGCACAAATGTGTTTTCGCACCAGTGCCACCACCCGCACCAACCTGCTTCCCGCTGATGTGCGGGAAGTTGTAGATGATGCGCTCGAAGCGGCGCCCGCGCAGCGCCTCCGCGCCCTCCAGGCATGTGGCGTCCACGCCGTGCAGCACCGTGCAGCTGGGCATCTGGCCCAGCTCTCTCAGCGTCCCCGCCCCTTCTCTGTACAGTGATGCTATGCCCTGTGGCGTGTCGAGCGTGGTGGCAGTAACATGTGGAGGTTGAAGTTGAAGTTGGCGGTGCTGCTGCTGTGTGGCGGCGCACAGGGACCGGGAGAAGCTGAAGTTGCCGTCCCCCAGCACCAGCACGCTGCGCACGGGCGTGCCGCACACAGTGGTGGGGCTCAGGTAGGGGTGCGTGCACCCCTGCTGCTCCTTGCCCTGCCACTGCTGGTGCTGGCTCTGCAGCTGCTGCGGTGGCTGCTGCAAGTCTGCAGCAGCAGCTGCTGCTGCGTTGGCACTGCTATGCAAGCAGGCCACGTTTCGGCGCGCCAACACCTGCCGACGAGGCTGCAGAGGAATCGTCTCGCTGATGTAGCAGCAGCCCCGTCTTGCCAGCATTGCTGTGGACAGGCACAGCACCATGGCGACTTGTCTGCAGCCAGCACAACAGCGCTGCCGCCGCAACCCAATAAGTTGCTGTTGCTGGATTGGGCTCCATGGTGCTCTGGTGATCACATATGCGACTAGCCGCCACCGGCAGTAACAGGTGCAACTGCGGACTGCTGGTGATCTTAGGCGTGTCAGCTGCTGCCGCTGCTGCTGTCGGCGCCCTGGTGGCGCACCAGCTGGCCAGTCTGCAGATCTGGTGCAGTTTGCGCCTAAAAACCTTTTGCGCCTCAGCGAGTACCGGGGCGTAACCGGTTTCAACAATTGTGGAGTGCACCACACACACACACCCACACCCACACACACACACACCGTCTGTGTGTGTGCGCGTGCGCTCTCTGGAGATCTCCGTGGTCTCGACGGCTGGTACCAGCAGTCATGGATCACTCGGGTCCCAACGTGTTGACAGAGGTGTTCCATGCAGCCATAGCCGTCATCCACAAACACGGCTGGACCATCGTCGCTGTTTTGTTCGCGTACTACATGCTGGGCGATGGCATCTGGAGCAGAGTCGCTGAGGTGCGACGGCGGCGCAGCCTGGCCGAGGCCAACAGGCCTGAGAGGAGGGAGGTGCTGGACCCTCACATGTGGAGCATCAGGGAGCAGCAGCAGAGAGAGGCGGAAGAACGGTGAGGACCACTGCAGCAGCTGTTGCTGGGCTGCATTCGGTGACACGCGCCAACGGACGACACAACACACCAACCAGGCGGCAGCAGCGCCACCACCACCAGCAGTAGCAACCTCTACTGTCACAGCAGCTGCTGCTGCAGTGCGGATCATGATGGTTCGGACCCACTGGAACGACAAACTGGCAGCACATTTCATTTGCAGCCCCGTTCCAGACGCCGGCTTGCGGATACACACTGTACCCCACTGGTGCACTCTTTACCCACCCATCTCAGTGATGGAAACCAAGTTGGTTTCAAAACCAGGTTTGGTGGCGCCCCGCCAGCATCGTAGCTCATACCCCACAACCTTCACCCCACCCACAAAACACCAACTGCCTGCCGCCCGCCAGCAGGGCGCGCGCCAGCAACGCCACACGGCCCTCCTGATGCTCACCGACCGCCTGTGCACGCCCGTGCGCACGCGCCAACACCCGGCCGCCGCAGCGCTGAGCAGTGGAGGCGGGAGCGGGAGGAGCGGGAGCGGCAGCAGAGGGCGCAGGGCGGTTTCACACCCGCGGGGGGCGGCAGCTGCGGTGGCGCGGGCGTGCAAGGGCAGGCACCAGCCAGCGGCAGCAGCGGCGATGGCGGCGGTGGTGGCGGCGGTGGTGGTGCGCGGCCCAGGGGGCGGTCGTCGTATAACCCCATGAACCCGTCTTCCGCGCACACGTCAACGTACAGGTGCGGCGAAGTGGGATGTAGCTTGTGCACGCACATGCTAGAGGTGCAAATATTCCAACACACGCACATGGTGTGTACTGTACAATCATGGTGTGTACTGTAAAATTGTGGTTGTGAGTGTCTGGTGGGAAGCAGCGTGGCCCCCACTGCTCGTGGCAGGGCACACTTCAACGCACATCAGATGCACTCCATCATTAGCTTGATAGCCTGTGTGTGTACATCGCCAACATAACGTACATACAAGTGTGAAAGCTGGTAGTTGGCGCCAGCCCTGGCTTGCGGCAAGGCACGTGCCGCCGCTGCGCCACGTCCCCAACGGCTACGCGCGCAAGCAACTCCCGTAACAGTGGCGCACAGCTGCACCAATACCAGCAGGGCAGCTTGCTATCAGATTCAGTGCTCCCGCACGATGGCGCGTGCTCCCACTTCCAGTCGCGCTGACCATGGACCTGCCGCCGCCACTCCATGCCGCTATGCGCAGGCCCACCAATTCGTGCGGGCGGCCGGGGGGATGCGGACGCCCTGGCGGCTGCGGGTGACCACCAGCGGCAGCCGCCGCGCACACCACACCACCACCTTCACCCCCACAACCACAACCGCCGCGGTGCTGTGTAGCTGGCGCCGCGGCATCTCTATCACAGTCGTGTGTGCTGCGGAGGGGTGGGGGGCAGGCCGTCTGCTGGCTGTGCACACGGCCGTGGTGATGGTCGCCCAGGACGGTGGTGGCTGGGAGAGCTGGCGGCGCATGCCGGCAGCAGCGGTGCTGGCTGGCGGGCGCTTGTGGCAGCGGCAGGGGAACGGCAGCTTGCTCCCCCAGGGGTGCGCTCCCACCTCGGGAGTGGCACGTTGTCGACCTTTGCGGCAGGCATGGCATGCTCAGCAGAGTACCCCGAGCTGGAGTGTGCGGTGCTGCTGGATTGGTGTAGGCGCATGTCGCCACTACATTTTTCAGAGGTATTGTTTTTGGGGGGGCTTGGCGCTGCTAGTATTTGGTGCCTGCGTCCGCAGCGGTGGCCGGTGGGATGTGTGGCGCGCCCGGGGTGGCTGCACTGCCGCGTCTATGTCGTCGTGTAGGGTGAGTGTTGTCATGTTTTTGTGTGGGTATTTGTGGCAAGGAGCAGCTGCTTGTGAGAGCTGCTTTGCCCATGGCAAACAGCACATGACCAATGAATGTTGCCTGTTGGCAACACGACGGCCGACACTGCCACTGCTGCCCACTTTGTCTGCCGGGCCTCCGCTGTTGCTGTCCCCGCTCCACCGCACCCACTTTGCATAATGATTTGATTTTTTCGGTGGCATTTCGATTTCGTTTTAGCTCGCATTTCACCACAGCAGCAGAACAGGTGCGCCTGCATGCCTTGCACCCTCGCAGAAAGTTCTGGACCGCTGATTTGGGGGGTGACAGAAAAAAATTCTGCTGCTGAGCACACACACGCACTGGACCCCCCCCGGGGCCCCCGAATGTTGCTGCTGGTTTGGTCTCGAGCGGGGTAGTTGACACACAGCACTCTGTGGCGACAACCCTACGCGCGGCCGCCATCATGGTCAGCCCCCGTGCTAGTATATTGCTATCCCATAAGGCCAAGTACTCGAGTACACCCCATGTGCCCACGCACGAGCCTCGGGCGGTAAGCTCTTGCAGATTTGACAACAAGTGTTGACGCGCCAGGGCTGCCTTGCGCCGCCGGAGGCCACGGCTGTTGCTGGTGGCGCGGTTGTGCGGTCGGCATGGTGGTAGCATGCTCATGTCGTAGTTTGTTCCTGATGTTATGCTGCCATTCAGCAACACGGTCCAGTAGCTCGTGTGCACTGTTGGTGACTATTGCGCTGCGCTGCCTTCAGTCTGGTTGCTGCTGGTTCTCGACTACCTGCCGGTGCTGCTGCCGGCACCTTTTGATCAGGCAGGCGCGTACTAGGCATGTCATCTCTGCTCTGCTACCTTGTACTGCCGCGCCAGCTCCTGCGCTGATGCTTTCCAGTCACCAACCCTCGCTGCAGCCTGCCGAGTTGCACACTGCCAGTCCTGCTCCTCACAACCAACCGCAACAACACGCGTGCCGCCACCGCCACAGCGCACAGGCGCAGTGGCGCCCGCCCGTAAGCAGCAGGCCATCCAGTCATCGCCTGTTTAGGACCGCGCGACACCCAGCCACGTCTCTCTGCCTGGCACGCGCCACCCCCCTGCACACCCTTTCCACTTTCAAAACACGGGGACACACCTGTGCGAGGCGCTGCCCTGCCTCACACTTCCATGCGCATGCGCGTTCCTCTGTCCGACCCGCCGGCGATCGCCCTGCCCGCTGCCGCGGCATCGCCAGCCACAAGACTGCCATGACACTAACAACACCCGTTCCGCATTCACACGCGCGCTGTGCCCGCAGAGGCAATCGCGCGCGTCGAGCATGAGCGCGGTCCCCGACCGCAAGCAGGAGATGGTGCACCTGTACCAGGAGCTGCCCTTCGGCGCGTACCTGGGCCTGCCCAATGTCTCCCTCACCAGGAGGCGCTCCACGGCGCTGCTGACGGATGACATGCTCAAGGCGGTGAGGCACCTTGGTGACGGACGCACACATCAAGTTTAACTCCGAAGTTGCAGTCAAGTTCAACTTTGAAGTTGCGGTGCGCGAGTGCGCCTCCCGCGTGGTCTGGGCCAGCGTATGTGTGTCGTGGCAGCAAGGGCTGTATGCGGCCGCTGGGAGAGGGGGCGTGTTGTGGTGTGTGTGTAAGATGTTGGTACTGTAGGTTCGAACACCAAACCAACATTGGTGCATGTACCTTCTGAAGTATATAGTGCACCAGGCCAACGTTGTACTCATGCCGTTGTACCGGTGTGGTGGCATGGGGGCGTTGTGCTCTGCATAGAGTGCGCACAGAGCGCACATCATCGGTGTATTAGGCGCAGGCCTGTGGCTTGCAGCAGTTGCATTCACTGGCACTTGCGGGCGTGCTCAGGTCCCACGGTACGTGCTAAATACTCAGGGAGTCCTCCAAAGTATGCACACGCAATGACTGTGGACTGCCGACAATGTACTTACTCTGAAGTATTATCATACGGCGCAGGGAGCTGGATCGAGATGCAGTGTTATTCTCTGCCAAGACAGAGTTATGAAGCGCAGCACTCCGCACCAGCACGATCAGTATTCCTGCCGCCACTTGTACAGCGCGCATCCACACCATGTGTGACCAGTGGGACTCTGAGAAGTGACCCTGCCAATGTCCTGCAAACTATTCCTCTTTTTGGTCCCTTGTCGACTTTCCCTACGACTCTTTTGGCTGGCGGCACCTCTACTTGTAGACTGTTATGCTCATTGTGATGCTTGGCCGCCCATGGTCAGCTGCGCAAGGGGCGTTTGCAAAATACATACACTCAGGTGTAGGTTCCCTTTCTCACCACCAGAGGCTCATTTCATACCTAGTGCCCCCTGCGGCCAGCGATATCTGGAGATCGTTAACAAATCATGAGCCGAAATGCGCACCACCGTGACAGCGGCGCGCCCCATCGGGGACGCGTCAAGCCAGTGTTGCTGAAATGCAAACACTGGGCGCGCTTTGGCAGCTGCCAGATAGTGCTGCTCGGGCACATGCGCACGGCGTTACCACGGCATTACCACTGTCCCATCTGCCCCACGGGCAGCACACCTGGCAGTCGACCTGTGGAACCCCAGCGCCGAGGTTGCCAACACGCGCCGGTGTGTGCGTGCTTCTGGTGTTGCGGTGGCTGCTAACCTCCCCTCTTCTTAAAAAAAAGGCAGAACCGTACGCCGTCAGCAACCGAATGTTCCATTTTCCACAATTGTGCTAGTGTTTTTGAGCTCAAATTTGCTGCCTCTTGCAGGGGTTGACCTCCTTCCAGTACCCCCAAAACACTGTTCCACACATCAGTAGGGTTGCCGAAATCGTGATTTCTTGACATTACGGTCAATGGTAAATCCATCATACCCGCTGCAGATTCCTACCGCAGCCTATGATGCCTTGACGTTCGTGACGGCCCCGCTACTTGTGCCGAGCACAAAACATGATGGAAGATGTTGCAAGTATCATAAGTTGCGGCGAAATTACGCTGCCAATCACGCAGTGATTTTGAAAAAAATACGATGCCGGCGACCCTGCAAAATTCAATTTCCTCAGCCTGACCAGCCTGCTCACTTCAATTTCCACTTTTGACCTCTCTTTTCATTCGCCATTTCCCTCTGTATGCAGGCTGGCATGGCCGCCATGGAGCCGCCCGCGCTGACGCCCACGCTGGCGGCGGCGTCGCTTCTCGCCATGCAGTCGACATTCCTCTTTGGCTACACCAACGCCGTCATCAACGGCATCGCGCCCGTAGTCTTTCCCGGCCACACCACCCTGCAGTGGTCCGTGCTCGTGTCCATCTTCTGCATTGGCGGGCTTGTGGGTGAGTGGTGCCCCCTCCACATCATGAACATGAACATGAACACATGATTTTGTAGTTTTTCAACAGCCACACCACCTGCAGTGGTCCGTGCTCGTGTCCATCTTCTGCATTGGCGGGCTTGTGGGTGAGTGCCATGCCCCCTAATCATGAACATGGACATGAACACATGAATTTGTTGCGTTCACCGGCCGTGTGACCACTTGCGCCTGCAGTGGCCTGTGCCCGTGTCCGCCTCCATATCATACTCCCGAAGTATATACTTATACATGCGGGTGGCACTTTGGTCCGGCAAACACCACTGCCCCCCCTGCTGAGCACCGCTGGACGGGGTGACACTGCCGCTGAGCACCAACCACTGCGTGCCTCTGCTGCTGAGCACTACGCGCGCCACAGAACGTATACTTGGACTGGCACATTGGTACTTCTGCAGTAATTACTGTGAAGTTCTGCTGTTGTACACTGTATGTATCATGCAGATGGAGGCGGCGTCCCGGCCCGGCAAACGCCACTGCTGAGCACCGCCACAGACAGGGTGACTGACACTGCCGCTGAGCACTGACTGACTGCGCACCTCTGCTGCTGAGCACGACGTGCGCCACAGAATGTATACTTGGAGTTTGAAGTACTGCTAGTACTGCTGCATGTACTAAGTACATGCGGGCGGCGCCCTGGTCCGGCAAACGCCACTGCTGAGCACCGCCACAGGAACGGTGACACTGCCGCTGAGCACTCACCGACTGCGCGCCTCTGCTGCTGAGCACACCGCGCCCCCCCGCACAGGGTCTTATGCGGGCGGCATCCTGGCCAACACGCTGGGGCGGCGGGGGGGAATCCTGCTGTCTGCGGTTATGTTCGGGGCGGCGGCGGCGCTGTCATTCATCGCCCCCAACATCCACTGGCTCATCGCGGGCCGCCTGCTGACAGGGCTCGCCGCCGGCACTGCCACGGTGAGCATTTTATGAAATTTTCTTAGTTACTATTACTTCTAGAGTACTTCGAGAAGTATTTGAGCACCGAAACATACACTGGCTCATCGCGGGCCGCCTGCTGACGGGGCTCGCCGCCAGCGCCGCCACGGTGAGAATTTTCTGGACATTTTCCGAGTAGTTTAGGGACATTTTCTCGCTTGTGGGTCGCGCAGCACCAGCACGTACAACATCCACTGGCTCATCGCAGGTCGCCTGCTGACGGGGCTCGCCGCTGGCGCCGCCAGGGCGAGTATTTTCTGGACATTTTCTGAGTCTTTTTCTGGGCATTTTGATACTATTACTTGAATACTTCAATAAGTATTTGAACACCGAAACATACACTGGCTCATCGCGGGCCGCCTGCTGACGGGGCTCGCTGCCGGCGCCGCCTCGGTGAGTGATTTCTTTACCTTTCCTGAGGTATTTTCTTGGCGCCTTGAGACACTTATTGAACATTAAAACATGCCATCGCGGGCCGGGCCGCCTGCTGACGGGGCTCGCCGCTGGCGACGCCACAGTGAGTACTTTCTGGGCTTGTTCTGATTTTGTTTTTCTGGGCATTTTGAGCCTATATCTTCGAACAGCAAAACATGTATGTACACCATAACGGGCCGGGCCGCCTGCTGACGGGCCCCAGACGGGGCTTGCCGCTGGCACCGCCTCTGTGGTCATTTCATGGAAATTTCTGACCCGTGTGCTGCGCGCAAGCGCCGTCGTGTCCGTGCGTAGCTGCCAGGGTAAAACTTCTGATGTTGCCGATGGGGCAGGGGGGAGCGCTACTTTGTGGGCCTTGAAAAGACTTGTATCGTGATGCGCATTATTTATCCTAGCATCCGCTGTAGTAGGCTGCCGGGTAAGCTGTATATTTGAAACCTCCAAACAACTACCACTACTACCCAAGTAATCAACCTGGGTGAGTGCACTGGCACTACAGTACATGCTAGCAGGCTCTGCCGCTGCTTCAAGGGGAGGGGTCGCGCAGTTGATCACACGACCCTGGCTGTGTACTGCTGATTGGTTGATCTTGGAACCATTGAGGTCGAACAGTTGCCGACACCTGCAGCTTGTTGGCGAGCTGCCTACAGCAGGGCGCGCATCTAAGAAGTCATGTCATGTATTATAGAAGGTGAATGAGGCTATCGATTGAATGATGAACAGTTTCAGTTCCTTGAGAACGCATGTTGTTGTGGGCACAGGGGATAAATAACTACTGCAAGTGCGATCAAGACTGCATGCAACCTTGGACAACGAGAAACGGCTTGCCCTGCCTGCTTCCCCCCCGGCCATCCTGTCCCCCTGCCCCCCTGGGGGATGACGCCAGGTGCTGGTGCCGCTGTACCTGGGAGAGATCGCGCCGCCATCGCTGCGTGGGTCCCTGGGGGCGCTGTGCCAGTTCCACATGGGCGTGGGAACGTGAGTGACCGCCGCCACACGTGTGTTTTGGATCATTGTGACGGCGCTGCTGCTGAGCACAAGCGGCACGCCACCTGAGTTGGCGGGACCACGTGCAGTCTTTACTTCCATGCATGTATGCCTATGCAGTGCCTAGTCCCATGCATGTACCACAACATGGGAGAGAAGATAAGGGCCAGGTGCAGTGGGAACATGAGTCGCAGCCTCCCAGCACTTGTGATTCCATGACAGCGCTGCAGCTGAGCACAGGCAGCACCACAGCTGACGGGGCGGGAGCCACATGCAGTACTTACTCCCGTGCATGTGTGTAAGGATATGCCGGTACGCTTCAAAGCACTTCAGAAGTATTTATACAGGGCCAAGTGCATGGGAACATGAGTTGTGCAAGCACCCTCAACGTACAATGGCCGCGTGACAGCGCTGCTGCTGAGCGCACCCAGTGCCACCACTTTGCTGCACTTGGGCCACAACGTGCACTTGAAGTACCTGCCCCCCCCCCACCCGTCCTGCCTCCCCCCTCCCCCCTCCCCTCCCTCCCCTCCCCCTCCCACCCCCAGCCTCACCGCCTTCTGCCTGGCCCTGGTCCTCGCCAAGGAAGACACGTGGCGCTACCTATTTCTGGTGCCGATCGCGTCCGCGGCCCTGCAGCTCGCCCTCTCCCCGCTCCTCCCCGACTCCCCGCGCCTGCTGCTCCTCAAGGGGAGGCGCAAGGAGGCCGCCGCGGCGCTCGCGCACCTGCGCAGAGTTGAAGTTGGTGAAGTTGAAGTTGAGGTCGCGGCCATTGAGTCCGCGTCCGCGCGCGAGGCGCCCTCACGCGCGGGCGGTGTGCTCAGCAACCTCGACAACCCGAGCGTGCGCTACGGCATGTGGATTGGCTGGTGCGTTGGGGTTGAAGTTGGAATTGTGAAGTTGAATTTGGTGAAGTTGAAGTTGAGGTTGTGGCGATCGAGTCCGCGTCCGCGCGGGAGGCGCCGTCGCGCGCGGGCGGCGTGCTCAGCAACCTCGACAACCCGATCGTGCGCTACGGCATGTGGATCGGCTGGTCGGCTGGTGCGTTGAAGTTGAAGTTGGAATTGTGTTGACATCAACGCATATATGCTGCGCGACGTGTCCAAGTCGGCAACGACACGGCGGTGCCCACGCATGAGGCGCCCTCGTTTGTGGTTGAGGTGCTCAGCCACCACTGCAGCGCGCACACTCTCTCTGATGTGTGCGTCGGCTGGGTCACTGTTGAGGTTTAAGTGGCAAGTTGATGTAAGAGCCTAGCTGCACACAGCGCACCTGCATGGACACTAGATCATGTGGCGGCGAAGTTACGCAGTGTGGCAGCCGCTCATGTTTAACAAACAAACTGTTTGAACAACCACGTATAGGAGTAGTATCACATGCCAGTACACATACATGCACTTCAGTAGTGGTAACCACTTCAGGTATGATTGCATGCCCAAGGTTACGGGTCCGCTCGCCTGCACGCGCTTGCTCACTCTTCTCTGCCCTCATGCCCCCCCCCCCCCCCCCCCCCCCCCCCGCCAACACACCTCGCAGCGGACTGCACATGGCCCGCCAGATGAGCGGCAACTCCGCGGTAGCCTTCTACAGCACGGCGCTGTTCACGCAGGTCGGGTTGTCGGACCCGCACATGGGCACCATACTGGTGAGCAGGGGTTTGCCAAAATCGTTCCACAATTGCAAACTGCTGTCGTGAATTGTGGCAATTGTTACAAGTGTACGGCCAAATTACGGTACGATCTGTTCACGGAGGTCGGGCTGTCGGACCCGCGCATGGGCACCATACTGGTGAGCGGGGGTTGCCAAAATCGTGCCGCAATTGCAAAATACTGTTGTGAATTGTGCAAAAATCGTCATTCCTGGACATTACAGTCAGCGGTACTTGCCTCATGCCCGCTGCAGATGCCTACCGCAGCCTACAATGCCTTGAGCTGGAGCTTGAACGGCCCCACTCTGCCGAGCGCAAAACATAATTCAAAATCGTTCGAAGTTGCTGTTCACGAGTGGACGGACAAGTTTCACTACGGTCTTCGCAGCAACGGTGTTGAGCATGGCGCATAATGCACTTAGGTATACCTATGTAGTGTACTTATACTACTAGTAGTAGAAGTACCAAGTAGCACTTCCGAGGTTTGCCGCACAAAACGCCGCGTACGTCGACGCCCCCCCGACACGGTACACCGCATATGCATTGAGTCTGCATGGTGTGTATGTGCGTCTGTACAAACAATTACCGCACCTCTTGCGCTTGCTGTCACACTTCTGTAGTGCATCCGTTATATGGCGCGGTATAGGGCGTACAATGACATGGTCATGTGCTGTTGCTCATCTCTTGCCACACGAGCCGGTCCGGTCCAGGTTCCTCTGGCGCGGTGCTGCCCTCCCCTCAACACCGCCCCGGCACAAGCCCTCTTTCAATCACGGGCATGCTCCCGCCTATTCTGTGTCTGCCCCCCAGCATGCCCACACGTAGCGGCTATATGTTAATGCTGCTGCATGCCCACTGCAAGCGATCCGCTGCGGCGGGCACGGCTTGGAGCACCACGCCGCGCCACACCCCGCCCCACTCCCCGCGTCTCGTTAGCGCTGCACGCCATCGTGCCACATGCGCCAGCACGGTATTTGCGAGCGGTGCTTCTGAGCACACCCGCTGCTGCTGCTGAACATGTCCCCTGCTTGTGCTGCGCCGCTGTCGCCGCTTGCCCCTGCTGCCCCCGCCTGCTGCCGCCGCCCCCGCCGCCGCTGCTGCTACCATTTCCCCCCTGCTGCCCCTGCTGCTGCTGCTGCCGCCGCCGCCACCGCGGCTGCTCCCTGCTACTGCTGCTGGTTGTCGCTGCTGCCACCGCCGCCACTTCTCCCGCTGCTGCCGCCGCTGCTGCTGCTGCCACTTTCCGCTGCCGCTGCCGCCACCACCACCACCACTGCTTGTCCCTGCCGCTGCTGCCGCTGCCGCTGCCGCCGTGTGACCTACCACCTGCCGCCACTTCTGCCATCGCCGCCGCGACTCCCTGCGTTCTGCTGTCCTCGCCGCCCCCACTGTACCATCTGCCGCCGCCGCCTCTGCCGCCACTCACCGCGCTTCCTGCTGCTGAGCAGGTGGGCGTGGTTATAGTGCTGAGCACGATTGCGGCCATTTTCCTGACCGACACGTTCCCGCACCGCCCGCTCATGCTCGTCAGCACGGGCGGCATGCTCGTGTGCACCGTGGGCGTGACGCTGTCCCAGGTGGGTCCCCCAGCAACTTAAACTTCAAATTGAAGTTGGTGCATCAAGTTCAACTTGAATTTGGTGCTTCAACTTGAAGTTGGCAATAAAACTAGAAGTTGGTGGTTCAACTTAATTTTGAAGTTGGTTCTTACACTTCAACAAAGTTGATGCGACGTCCACCGCTCTGGCAGCAGCACCCTCTGTGAGCCCGGCCAAACGCGCCAGCGGCAGCCTGTGCTTTGCAAGTGGCGGTGCTGCTGCGCACTGGCGTGTGCGCCGCGCGCGCGCAGCAGCAGCCTGCCTCGGGATCCCAATGCCCCGGGCCGCAGCTGCCTTTCAAGGGCAAGTTTCTCGCACCACTTGCCTGCATGCATTCTTCCATCTAAGCCACCCCCCTGGTCTGAGGCGGCCCATGCATGCGCTGCACAGCACACACACGCGTATTGCACCAGCGCCACCCCGGCCACAGCCACACCCCTCCCAATGTGTGTGTGCACGCCAAAACCCCTTTGTTACACACCGCCCCGGCCATACCCCTCGCGCAGCGCCTGCGCACAAGTGAAGTCGAAGTTAGTACCTCAACAGCAGGTGCGACAGTTGAAGAGTTGAAGTTGGTCCTTCGAATGTGGTGCCTCTTTGTTATTAGCGTCTGCCTGGCCCATGCCCTCCTAGTGTGTGCTGCGTGCCATAGATTCTGTCTGGCGCCTGCGCGCACGGCGGCTCGCGTCCGCACGCCCTCCTGGCGTGGGGCAACCCAGGGCGGCGTTGGTGGTGCCTTTGCTGACCGTTGTCCTGTGCAGTGGCTTGGCGACTGCTGACTTTGGTGCTGTGCGATGTGTGTTTGTGTGTTGTGTGCTGGCGACTGCTGACTTTGATGCTGTGCGATGTGTGTTTGTGTGTTGTGTGCTGGCGACTGCTGACTTTGGTGCTGTGCGATGTGTGTTTGTGTGTTGTGCGCTGCTGCTGGGGCGACAGCTGTTTGCCAGCACCGCGCCGGAGGCGTCCAACATCGTCGCCGTTGGCTCCATCCTCGGCCTCATGTCGTTCTTCGAGTTCGGTGAGGCCCATCATACTTCTAAAAAGTATGTACTTCATACTTCAGAAGTATTGTGCTACACACGTGTGCACAAGTTACTAACACACTTCTGTACATACTACTGTGTAGTGAACGAAACTGTAGTCCACATATGCATATGTATGCATGTGGTTCTAGTATACACCACGTGCACATGCATGCCATATGCAGTACCGTACTACATCACATGGTACTTGTACTTGTGGCACTGATACAGTATGGAACTGCATTTGGGGGGCGCGGAATAGCCTGTTGCACATGAGCGCGGGTGGATAAAAGCATGGCACCGTCAAGACATCAACTGACTCACCTGCAACAGCTTGCACTACTGCAGTATATGGTACATGCACACACACGCATCCACAACACGTACAGCTACGTACTCACCATGCGCACACGCGCCCGCACCCCCCCCCGCCCCCCCCAACCCCCCCGCCCCCCC
>JAULBY010022742.1:0-18095 GCA_032358315.1 Ophiocytium majus | reverse complement strand
GCGAGCGGGGCGTCCGAGTGGGCAGGCCGGCCCGCCATAGGATATACCGCCGTCTGGAGTCCCTACCTCATGTAGCAAGTGTGGTGCTGCTGTGGTGCCGAAAGGGAGGTTGCCCTGATCGTGCGGCTGTCTGAGCACCTCTATTCTCTTTCCGTTGCGCGCACAAGCTGTAGTGGCCCTCGGTGCAACTCGTTTGGGAGAAAATGAAACGTTGACGAAGTGCAGAGGGGTACAGGAGAGGAGGACCGCCACATGCCTCTACCACTGCACCAGTGCATCCGCTGAGCCGCAAGCGCACCGCAGCACGCGCCTTCTGCGCCACGGTTGCTGCGGCTGCGCTTCGCCTCGGCTGCATGCTGCTGGTGGACCACTTGCTATGCATGGTTGATTGATGTAGGTCGGGTCTCGGTCCCTCTGGTTTGAGTGACAGCCTGACAAGCTTGTGATTGAAAGGCGAGGCTTCGCCATGGGGGCCTCAGGCCAAGGTAATCCTCGTGACCTCCTCTGTCACTCCTGCCTGGCTGGTGCGCACAGCAACAGCGCAACAGAACCTACCTGCAACACCAGCAACGCCGGCGCCCCCCCGCCCTACCAGGCACCAACACCAGCAACACCTTCGCTCTCGCAACGTGTCATGGCTACAATGCTGTCAGCACTTCAGCACCGGTGGCAGGCCCGCGCCGCGAGGGTAAACAGCAAGCGACAGGGTTCTGCCTCAACCACCTTCAGCAGCAGCAGCGTCGCCCGCACCCCCAAGGCAGCCGCCGACTCAACGCAGCAGCAGCAGCAGCAACAGGGGAGGCGCACCGCCGCTGATGCAGAGGAGTGGGTGCGAGGGCTGGGCGAGGAGGGTGCGTGCTCGCTCGTGGTGGACTCACTCGCTCAGCACCTGCACGCCGAGGGAGTGCAAGAGAGAGCCTGCATGGCAGTTGCGAACCTCGCCTGGCGCCCCAGCAGCCGCACCATCCTGATGGACCTGGGTGCCTGCGACCTTGTGGTTCGCGCCATGGTGGCCCACCCCACGTGCTCAGCAGTTCAGCGCTGGGGAGCCAATGCCATAGGCATGCTGGCGGAAGACGCCACCAGCCGGCAAGCGTTGGGCGACAGCGGGGCGTGCCAGGCGCTCGTACAAGCCCTCACGGCGCACCCCGCCGACGCCGCCGTGAAGCGCGAGGCGTGCTTCGCAGTCGCGGCCGTCGCGGAAGACTCCCCTGACAACCAGGCTCTGCTGAGCACAGCCGGCGTGTGCTCTGCGCTCACCGCGGCACTTGCTCCCCACATGCCCGCCGACACGTGTGTGTGGGGGCTGCACGCCATCGGCAGCCTGGCGCGGGGGTGCGCCGCCACCAAGGTGGCCCTCATGCAACCGGCCACCGGCGTGTGCGATGCCCTGGTGACGGTGCTGTGTGACCACCCAGAGGATGCGGCGGTACACGCAGCGGGATGCTATGCCGTGGGGGTGCTGGCGTATGACAGGGTGGTGCGTGCCAGCCTGCTCAGCGCAGGTGCGCACGCCGCGGCGCTGCACGCCCTGAGGAGGTTTCCTGGTGGCGAGGCAAAGGAGGAGGCGGTGTTTGCGCTGCAGAACTTGACGGGCACGCTGCAGCAGTAGCTGGGAGGTACTTGGGGTCTGGCTTTTTGTGACTGGTCGCCAGGACCGGTGGCACTGCGCAGTGCTGCAATAGTTCCAGGCAGTTTTGAGTGAGGCAGACCCTACATGGGGTTAGCAACGGTGGTGTGCATGCTAAGTCGCACGAGTCAGTGCGGTGACTGTGCCTTGCACAAATTTTTGTGGTTGCTAGGCTGACCACAAGAGGTGACTGACCATGTGCCGCCAACACACGATGTGGTGTCGGTCGATGCGCACCGCACCTGCCAACACATGGCAGTTGAGCGGGTTGCAACTACCAGCAGTGATTTTCCGTCCAGTGGGCGGAACTTGGGGGCTACCTGTTACAAATATAAACACACTTGTTACTTGGTGCAACACATGCTGCGCGGCTGCGAGGCCAAGCACCCTCGCTCACTGCATCCATGTTGTGTGTCATGTGCTTGGTGGCATACACTCGTGGCATGCACTCGTGTGCCAGCTAGGTCACCTGCTGACGTCCCACGCAGGCACATGGCGTTGCAGCTTGCGCGGGTTTGCTCTGCATGCACCGTTCTATTGCCTGGTGCGCCCGTGTGTTGAGATTTGCGGTGCGCTGCCAATGGTGCATGACGGCGGCACGCCATATGGTATTTCCACTACCCTGGCTCGTGACCAGAACATGTATATGCGCATGACATTGATACCACGGCAACTTGGAGCTTTGTATGCCGTGGTAATCGATGTCACACCTATGCCAGCATCACTGGCTCCTGAGCTGAGTGGTAGCTGTGTGGCGCACTCGTTTGCAGGTCACACCCATTGGTGCTGCACCCACCCCGCAAGTGCCACCACACAAGCAGGTATGGAGCGCGTGTGGTGTGAATTGATGCGAGAAAAAAGCATCATCGCCAGGTGCACAGCCACTGGCACTGTCAAAACTGAAATTTTGATGATCATGCTCCTGCTCTCAATCAGTGATACTGCTACCTTTTTAAAAGCCGCACCGGGTGCAGACATTGCACACAAGTGAGCCTTCGCGCCCTGTGACCTTGGCCAGCGCTGTGCCACAAACATCATGTCTGGGTAATGAGGCCACTAACGCGTGATGGCCCACTGATGGCCTAACGGGGTGTACATGTACACAAGTGCGCGCCAATGCCAGTGGTTGCAAGTGGCTGCTGAGCAGGTGCGATATAGTCACTCACTGGTGACTGGTGACATGTGTTGAGTGACAGAGGTTGGGTGTGTGATGCCGCTGTGTCACCCCTCATGGTGAGCGGTGAGTGAGTGAGCAAGCATCATGGTGACTATGCACTGCCGTACACGCACCGTCTCCTCCTTGGACACTGATCATGACACAAGGATCGCAATGCTTACACACCGTGCCTGTGTGACATGCATTCACAGGCTATACGGCGCGCCCATCTCATGCCATGACTCGTGCTGCCCGGCGCAACATGAGTAATAAGGGCGCAAAGCAAACATTTGCGCCATCCCGGTGCAACAGGGACTGTTAAAAAACATGTCATTTTTGTGCGACAGCCACGAGGACCTTGCCAGCAGGGGAGAGAGCAGGGTGTGTGGTGTCCGAGGCCCACTGTGAGCAAGTGCTGGCGGCGGTACTGGTCCTTTGCGGGAAGCTGCTGCGCCACTCGCCGCAACTTCAGCCGAAAGCCTTCCACCAGGTGTGTGTGTGTGTTCGTTGGCATTATGTTGCTTTACGTGACACCGGAGGAGAGCAGCGCGCAGCACCAGCAGCAGCCTCTGTGGTTCCTGTTGCTGCGGCTGGAGGCGGAAACCGTGTTATCATAATCTTCGCGTGCTCCTGCGTTACGCGCTCCGGCACAGCAGCCTGTGATGAAGGGCGTTGCCTTACGTTTAAGCTGGTGCCCTGTGCGGACATGACAATGTTTCACGCTGAATTGAGCAGCACCTGCAGCAGCAGGACCACCAGCAGCAGGGCCACTAGCACTAGGAGCATCAGCAGCAGGGCCACCAGCAGCAGCACCGCACACAGAAGCCTTGTCGTAGGAGAAGCAGCACTGTTGCCTCCTCTGTACGGGGGACCGATTTGCAGCACCCAGCAGCAGAGGTGTTTATGGAGTGTCGTCGTGCGATGCACACAGCGCACCGCTAGAACTTCCCGTCTTTAGCTTTGACGTCGGCTGAGGTGTGGCTCACTGCAGATGTCGCCCTTTGGTTAGCCACGGCGATTAGCAGCACACCTCGGCAGCACTGACCCAAAAGCAGAAGCAGCCGCAGAAGCAGCAACAGCAGCAGTGTGCATGCTTGTACACTTCTAACCGTGGCCTGCCCTTTTGCTGTCCATGTCATGTCTGTGCATGCTCCCCCCCCCCCCCCTCAGTGCTGGAGGCAGCTACCGTGCTTGAAAACACCAAACCTGGCGTGCCAGTTCCGCTTGCAGCAATAGCCATGGCGCAGGAGCGGCTGGAGGCCGTGGAGGCCGTGCTGAAGCAGCAGCGGCAGCTGGATCGCAACCAGCACCGCGACAACCGCTGCCGCACAGACGCAACGGCAGAAATGCTGTCCACCGAAGACCTGCTGATCCACATAATGTCCTTCATCGGCCGCGGGGAGTGGCTCTACTTGGCGCCAGTCAGCAAGATGCTCTGTGCCGCCTACTACTCCTACACTGTGGCCGAGCTCGGGCCTCAGTGGGCGTGCGCAACACGGCCGGCTGCAGCGGTGGAGTCCATGGCGCGGCTGGAGCTGGCTCTTGGAAGCGGATTGGGGGACAGCCTGAGGGGGGTCTACAGCAGAAGCTTCCGCATGGCGGTGGGACGCAGCGGCTCCTGGGAGGTCATTCAGCGCCTTCAACGGCTGCAGCCAGTGGGTATGCAAGTGGACGTGGATGTGCTGTATGGCGCTGCGCGGACGTGCAAGCTGGGGCTCATGCTGCAGCTGGTCAGGCACGGGCTGCAGCCTGGTGAGCTTGGCAGCATGACGCTGCATCAGTGGCAGAGCGTTGGTTACGTGCTTGCATTTGCTGGCGCGGATGTTGCTGCGCTGACGTGGCTGTCACAACAGCTGCCGCTGCGCACACCGCACAGTTGGCCAGTGTGGTATGGCACTTTTCTGTGCAGCGATGCTGCGCAAAACGGCCGCCTCAGCACCCTCAAGTTCCTGATGGACTCTGAGGGTGGCCAGACACTGTTTGGCCCACTGGTGAACCCCACGCACGAAGAGCTAGGCAGCCCAGCCTATGCTGACATCCCAGCTGGGATGGTGTGCACAGGCGCAGATGGGCGGAGGCACCTGTTGCAGGTGCAAGATGCTGCCGCAGCCAGTGGCAACATGGTCGTGCTGGAGTGGCTGCACTCCCAGGGTTGTCAGTTCACGGCTGGCGCAGCAAAGCTTGCTGCATTCTGGGGTTGCGCGCACGCGCTGCAGTGGCTAGCAGACCCGGACCAGGGCTGCCCCATGGATATGGGTGAGATTTGTGTCGAAACGTTGCATGGCAAGCGCGCGGTGCCACTGCAGCTGGAATGGGTGCGCAGCCGCGGCGGTGGCGACTGGGGCCCAGAGGGCATGGCCAACATGTTGGCACTTGCCATGCAGTTTCCTAACCCTGCCATGGCAAAGTGGCTACGGGCGGAGGGAGCTCCCTGGCCTGCCAACCTGCATGACTTTGTAGCTGATGTGCCGGTAGACACACTGATGTGGGCAGTCAAGGGAGGCTGCGCCTGGGGGGAGTGGACCCCTGAGCTGTGCGAGCGGGTGTGTGGTGGGCGCCTACACATCCGGCGGCGCCTGCTGCACCTGCCGGGCTGCCCCTGCAGCTGCCTGCACGGCTAAGCAGTTGCCGATGGGCACGTGTTGTCATGGTGCATCGCCTGCAGGTTTCACACATCCTGCGGCACCACCACCACCGTTCCAGGCTGGACATTTGCTTTTCTTGCAGTAATCTTCCTTTATCTCGAATTTCGGAGTTTCCTTTTTTCTGGTTCACAGTAGCTTTGTTGGCGAATGTGTGGCTGGTGGCCATGGTGTTTGCTGCCTGCACTGCCGTTTCTGCAGAGCCGCAGCTGCTGCCATGATGCTTGCACTGCTTCCAATTGTTTGCATGTTATGGCCTGCATGAACGCATCATGGGCACAGCAATAGCAACAGCACCACTTCATGAAAATGTTTGCGACTGGTTGGTCAGGGCAGGCTGTGCAGTTCGTCAACGTCTGTGCATGTTCCATTCGCCTTGACTGTTGCAGCTGTCACTGGTCACTGCACCTGCCCAACGAACGGCATCATGACGCCATGCTGCCACTGGCATGCTGGCCCTCAAAGTCTGTACAGTTTCTTTCTTCGTTCCCTCCATTGGCAACACAGGGATTGCACTGCCATTCATTGCAGTGGTCACCCTCAACTTCAACTTTAAGAACTTCTTTTGTTTTCTTGATATTATATATTTTCAATCTTTTTTTGAACCCGGTGCCCACATGCCCCCATGCCTCCATGACTAATACACAAATTCTGACCAAGTGGATAGATCACCACACAGGCTCGGCCTGGCTTTCTGCCAGCCCCACATGCCCCCATGGGAAAACTTCAACTTCAACCGGCAAGTTCAACTCAGCTGGTACTCTGCTGAGCAGCAATTCGGCTCGGGTGATCTGCGCACCTGCAGCCTGTGTATCGCACAGTCTGTTTTCTCGAGATCAGCAAGCAGCAGGTTGGGCGGCCGCACATCGCGGCAGCAGGCGGGTCATGGGGAGCCCGCAGCCGGCAAGCATCCGGCGAGGCCGCCTGGTAGCCTGTGGCACTCACGATACCCAGCAATTTGTCCTCACACACACCGAACTCTCGTGGGGCTACAGTGTGCGAAGACCCGACGCAGGTAAGAACCGCCATTGCTCCCACCACACGTGCATCCTAGAAAGTGGCGGTATGCCTGCCTGTCTGCAGTACGCCGGCATCACAGCCTCTCGTGGCGCTTTCCAGAAACGCCACCGACATCGAGGTGCACAATCAATCTGTTGTGCATGCGGCGACTGGTCAAAACCCTGAGCTCAAGTGCTGCCAGCAGCGGAGAGGCGGAAGCGCACAACCGCAGCCCCTGCAGCAGCAGCATGCCCATCCGCCACCTGCTGTCTCCCCTCCGCCCCTCTCCTTCCCCTGCCTGCCCTCCAGCTGGCAGCTGTCCGCTTCTGCGAGTCATTGGCGTCTGTTTGTCGGACACAAACCCCGACTGCCTTCACCTCACCTTGCAAGACAAATCCTCCGGCGGCAACACCACCAGAGAGTGGCGAGCGCGTTCCGAAGACGACGCAGCGTCATGGGTGCGCGCAACTCAGGCAGCAGTCGCAGCTGCCACAAAGCTGGCTTCCGCAGAGCCGGCCGACCCCAACAGCCGAGCCCTGCACAGCATGCATAAGATTGTCAGCGGAGGAGAGGCGGCGGCGGTGAGAGGCGCAGCCAACGCGCTGTGGGGGGAGCCTCTGAGAGTGGGTACGGTGCGGGCAGGAGAGAAGCTGCGCTGCCGGCTGAGAGACGGAGGCGCAGTCACAATCACTCGCAGCCACCTCGAACGCGGGGCGGTGGTGCTGCCGGTGGTGTACCCCGCGCCGCGGCCCCCAGGCGAGGTGCAGGTAACCGCCGCCTACACGCTGCCCAGCAGCAGCACCAAAGCGCCCGATGCCCACGCGGCTGACGAGCAGCTCCAGAATGCACACGCGGGGGTGCGCTGTGCGTTGGCCGCGCTGGTGTGCTGCGCGGCACTGGCAGCGGCGCCCCCTGGCGGCTCCAAAACCCCTGCCGCAGTCGCCCTGGCGCTCTCGGCGTTGGCGACAGTTACAGCACTCTACCTGCTGAGCAAGGGCTTGTCACTGCGCGGCGACAACGGCACCAACGGCGCCCCCCGAACCCAGCTGCCCACGCCGCAGTCTGACTGGCTGGTTACGCTGGAACCTGCAGAGGAGGCGGAGGCGGCGGCGGAGGCGGTGGCGGTGGCGGCGGCGGTGCCCCTCACACCACCCGCCCCGCTCGTGACTGAGGACGACGGCCCGCCAGCCGCCGCGCCAGAAGACCACCTCAGCTCTGCTCAGCAGCACAGCTCCACGGACAACTACCCCGCGTTGCTGGCGGCCCCCACGCGGCGCGCCTCCCTGCTGGCCACCATTGGCCAGCCAGGTTCCGTGCTCGGAAGACTGTTCTCGAGCCGCGACTCTGGGCGGGGGTTGCGCAGCAGCAACGCCAGCAGCACGGCGCACCATTCGGGGCGGCGTGCGTCATTCATCGGCACGGTGCCGAGCCGGCGGGAGTCTATTATGAGTGGGGGGATGCGGCGAAGGGGGTCTCTGTTGCAGGACCCCAGTGGGGTGGGAGCGGTTTCGGCGGAAGACATTCCGGACGAGGGCGTGCCGCTGCGGTTCGTGCGCGCGTTCCCGGGGAACATGGCGCTGGCGAAGAAGCGCTATGCGGCGACGCTGACGTGGCGCGCGGCGGAGAGGGTGGACGGCGTGCTCAGCGAGCCGCAGCCGCATTTCTCCACCATCAAGCAGCACTACCCGCAGTACTTTGCAGGACGGGCACGGAGCGGCAACCACATCTACTGTGAGTGGTGCCGTGGTTACACCGGTTGTGGGGAGTGCAGTGTGGTGGTGTGTGGTGGTCGGTGCCTTGGCTCGTATAGCTTGTGCGTATTGCAGGGTCTGATTAGGTGGTAAGTGCAGGTGTGGCTTGTTGGGGTGTGCAGCGCCCTTGTTTAGGGGGAGGGTGACTTTTTCTGCTGAAGGGACAACATCACTTGTTTGCAGCATTTTGCAGGGGCAAAGGTAGGTGCCTCATTGTGCTGTTGGCATATCAGACAGTGGGACAAGAGCGCACCACTCAGTTGTTTGCGCATGCCCATGAGCACAGGTGGATGCATGGCAGGCACCACAACACTCGCCAGCAATGCAGTATGCTATAAACTGTATATACTTCCAAGTACATGCTGAAGTATGTACGTGGTGTGCACACTTCATATGTTTATGTGTGCAATCACCAACGGACTGAGTAGCTAGGAGGAAGAGATTGCGTCGGGACACACCCACAGCCGCTGCTGCTGACGTTGGCTACGTACAGCTCCTGCTCCTGTTGCTGCTGTGGCAGTGCCACTCACCAAAAATACTACTGTGTGCTTTCATGCGTGCAGATGAGCGTGTTGGCCGGGTGGACATTCGCAAATACCCACAATCAACTGTATGATTTCATGTGCGCAGATGAGCGCGTGGGCCAGGTGGACATTCGCGCGCTGCGGGCGGCGGGAGTGGAGAACCAGGACTTGGTGCGCTACAACATATTCCAGACGGAGTGGCTGTGGCGCGTGCTGGACAACAGGGAGGATGATGGGAAGCTGGTCATTGTCTTTGACGTGGCGGGCATGGGGTGAGTGGAAAGCTTGCACACAATACACACTTCAACAAGTTTTTTGAAGTACATGTACCAGGCCTACTTCTTCAAGTTGTTCCGGGTAGTGCGCACCTGCGGAATGGGGTGAGTGCGGTGGTTGCTTGTACTACATTTACCAGGCCTACATGCTGTGCTGTACTTCTTCAAGTTGTTGCTGGCAGTGCTGTCAGCATGTTTTGTGTGGGGCCACATATAGCCTGGTGGCGAAGCAATGTACCTGGGTTGCTGCACGGGCACAAGTGCAAAAAAAAACATGCTTCAACCGAAAGACAGAGTATGCACATGTGCCAGCTTTTAATGTACTACTTCAAGTACAAACATGTACTACTAGTAGTAGTATTACTTTTGAAGTATGCACATGTGTACATGTGCAGATGTCTGTGTATGTGAAGTACTAGTGACACTGTTGCCACACAACATGCTGGCTTACCTTAGTGTGCATTGTGCTGAGCATTGTGATGGTGCCAAGAGCCGGCAGCATGCGTGGTCACGCTTTCTCCAGCCGCGCATACCAATGTGCGCAGGGCTTTTTGCGCCCCACGCGGAGTTCAACTAATGTACATGTACTTTCAAAAGTACGTGTGTGCAGATGACATGAGGCATTGACCTCATCATATAACTTGACGTTTGAACCCACCCACGCATGCGTGCAAGGCTGGTGCTCTTTGGAGAGACAGCCACAATCTATGCCACATACATATTTGCGCTCCTAGATTGAGTTTTCACATATATTTATCTTGCACGGGCCTGCCAGGGTGACGGTCTCTGGTGGCAAAAGACCTAGAGCTGTAGTGCGCTATATGACATTCCTTGTGTACTACTAGAAGTACATGCTTCGAAGTACACAGTGCTTGCAATCAATACTGCAAGAAAGTGTCTATGAATGCCTGGGTTAATGGCTGTAAAGTGTACATGGTTTACACGCGCACATTACATAAAGCACTACTCTGGGCTCGCATGCCAGTGACACCTACTATCAAGTCCTTGCAAATACTCCGCCGAAGTGGCCGCAGCTAGTTTTCCTTGTTTGGGCATCACCGTATGTGTGTATGTGTACACCTCAGAAGTACATGCTCCCTGTTAGCCCTGACCCACTGAGTCTGAAAGTGGCCATGGCGTTAGGTATTGGCAGGTCAGGATGTTCGCATTTGTGGTTGCTTACGACAGGTTGCACATGTTTTGATTGCGGAGTTTGCTAGCAGTGTTTACAGCGCAGTAGCACCAACGCCTGCCGTATGGCATTTTTCAAGCCCAGTATCCCAAATTGTGTAAACGACCCTACAACGGTGTCACTGGCATTGCAAGTTGTACATGTCACACACACAAACTTTTGCACGTTTGTTGCATACTGCGAAGTGCACTGATTTGGACTGGTGCTAGTGCGTCCAGTACAGCCTGCGATGCTGAGGTTTTGGTGTGGTGCCTTGCCTCCACATGTGCTGCAGCAGGGATGCTCAGCACACACTGACTGATAGCCAAACCCTGGTGTTGCATGAGGTGCACTTGAGCACCACAAGCTTGGCTTGCATGCGGCCCTTAGTTGGTGCATGACCTTGCGTCGCCATAGCGCATGACAGCCTGGTCCAGTAGGTGATCGTTCTGTCGCTGTAGCTCTTCACATCAGCTGGGTGCACATCCAGTGACACTTTGATCGGTGACAATGATGTCCTCATGCAACACTCCACTAAGCGTTCCCGTGGCGTTCGACACCATAGACACATGCTCAAGTGCCGCACACCTGAGCAGCTGTGGCTCCTACAGCTGCTTTGCAGTGGACATGGCCCTTGGTGTCCTGCATTGGCATGCCATGTTGGACGTACCCCACGTCCTACCGTTATTGATGAGTATACTTCGAAATATACTTCAAAGTACAGTGTACTGTATTATAAAATAATGCTTGGAAAGCAAGTGTGAGCATGCGGCACAGCCACCATGTGCAATTCATCACGTGGTGACCATATGGTGATGGCTTTGGCGCCTGCTGCGTGCGTGCAGGCTGCGCGATGCCTTTGGCGAGTGCATGCAGTACGCCAAGACCGTGGGCACCATGGCACAGCTGCACTACCCAGACCGCGTCGAGGTGAGCGAGCGACACACACATTTCATTTCCTGCTGTGCTGCTCAGCAGCCCATTGCTGCTCCCTCACCGGCACAAAAACCTCTCTCTTTTTGGCCGAAATCCCCTGTGTGCTGGAAAAAGAGCCCACATGCGCGGCTTCTTATGACATACTGAAGTATTTCCCCTGCACATCCCTGCCCAGCTGACCCCCCTCCCCCCCCAACCACCCCCGCCATTACACCCCCCTGCCCACTCTCAGGTGATGATAATCTGCAACGTCCCCAGCTGGTTCAACACGGGCTGGAAGGTCCTCAAGCCCTTCATGGAGCCCTCGGTCATTGAGCGAACCAAAATTGTGCGCGGCCGCGACGCCCTACTGTCAGAGCTCCGCCAAGTGATCGATGACGACAACATCCCCCCAGAGTACGGCGGCACCTGCAAGTGGCAGGGGGACTTTGGCAACGAGGGACCCGGCTCATGCCGCTGGAACAGCCCCCAGGAGGTGCAGCTGCGCGAATTTATTGAGACTCTCGACAACGGCGAGCTGCCACTGCCTGTCAGGCTGCCAGCGGCCCTGGTGCTGGCCGCCAGGCTCTCGGAGGTGGCGGAGGCGGCGGCGGAGGCGGCGTCCGTGGGCGCTCCGTCGGCGGCGTCAGAGCTGCAGGATGCGGCGGCGGAGGCGGCGCCGGTCGATGGGGGCGTGTCGCTGGTTTCGGAGCCAGCAGCGGCGGCGGGTGCATCAGGGGAGTTGGAAGCGGCGGCCACTGCCACGCTGGCGGTCGCAACACACGCCGCCCCTGCTGTGATGGTCATGGACGAGCCTCCGCCGGCCCCCACACTGGCCGCCAATGCCACCGCCGCTCCTGCCGCTGCTGCTGTCACCGCACCAGCGCCCTCGCAACCCCCGGCCGCTCTCAGCACCAGCAGCAGCAGCAGCAGCACGGCACAGCACGCCCGGCCGCAGGCTATCGCCGCCCCGGCCACCGCCGCGCCCTCCGCCGTGCCGCCCCCCGCTTCCCCTGCGCCGAAGCTGCGAAAGGTGGCGGGCGCGCGCGCAGCGGTTTTCAACGCTGCCAGGGTTATGCGCCAGGGGGCGGGGGGGCTGAGGCGGCGGCTGAGGTCTGGTGGGCAGTCGGGAACGCTTGATGCGGTGGCGACGGCGGCGGTGGCGGCGGAAAAGCTGGGGTCGCCGCAACCGTCCCCACGGAAGGTGGCCGGCGGCGGCGCACCGCCCAGCAGCTGAGTGCATGAGCTTAGGGAGTTGTGCTCAGCAGCAGCTCAGGGGTTGCTGGTGTGAGGTAGGGACTCCAAACGGCGGTTTATCCTATGGCGGTCCGGTCTGCCCATTCAGACGCCCCGCGCGCCTCTCGACATGCTAGCCGGCTCCCGTTGTGGCGTCGCGGTGGTTGTGTGGTGGTGCTCAGCAGTGCAGGGGGTGGTGGTGCTGAGCGGCACAGGCGGCCTGTGCTCAACAGCAGTAACGGCTGGTGTGCTGTTGCGTGTTGGGGGGTGCGCCCGCGGCTTGTGAGGCAGTGCCGCCACCCCTGCTGCTGGGAGTCCACTCAGCTTAGTGGCAAGCATAGACTGGCCTGCTGCTGAGCAGAAGCAGCTGCTGTGCCAGCGCATGCACCTGACAACACGTGAAGCACAGATTCAAGTGTGGACTCCGCCTAGCCGAACTGCAGCCGCGGCAGCAGTACTGTGTATGTATACACCTCCGGTCGAGCGTGCATGTGGCAAGACAGACCTGTTGGTTGCAAAGGCACCTGTGCATGCAACCACAGACCTGTGCCTGCCCCTGCCACATGACACGCACAGAGCAGTCCATGGCCATTGATGTGGTTGAAACGGTGTGAATGTGCTTGAAAACGCTCACACGGAACAAGCTGCGGGAGAGGGGCCAGCACAGGGCCTGTTTGAGCCGCCCCAATGGCTCATGTTTCCCTGCCCCAGAGCCACGTGCTGCCACAGCGCAGCACTGCTTCCGCTCCTTAGATCCCCTTGCGAAATCAGTTGTGCACAGTGCTCCCAAACCCCACCCGCTCCCAGCTGATGACCACATGTAACACTTTATATTGCTATACTGTACTCTTATTAAACTCCGCTTATAGTGTACCAGGTCAATCTATCGGGGGTGGTGCGTGATGGGTTGCACGCGGCGAGCTTTTGCCCTGGGTAAGGGTGCCAGTGCGGCGCCATGCTGATGCCCACAAGTGCACTACTAATAGTTGTAAAGAGCGCAAGCATGTTGTGTGTTTCTTGGTTGTCAGCTGGCTGCTGTTGTTGTTGCCGCTGCTGCTGCTGATTGTGACAGCTGCTGTTTTGTGACGACACTCAGTGCATGTGCATGCGCGCAGCCAGCAGCATGAGACATGTAACTCACAAGCGCATCCACACCAGATGCATGTTTTACCATGTTGTGATTATCGCCAGAGCCATAACAAGGTAAACACCCGTGCCTTAGCACCAACACGCAAGGACATTCATGTATACATAACGTACATGTTCTGCTTACATTGCCGCTGCTGTATGCTGCACGAGTGCGGCCCACCAAATCAGCGCATGCCCACAACCCAACACCGATGCACAGCAACAGCGGCTGCTGCTGACAAAAGCCAGCCAGCTCCCAGCAGCCCTGGGTGAGTTACCGGACCACACCCGGAGCGGACGCCCGCCGGTGCCTTACACTGCTCCTGCCCAGCTGCGCCATTCCGTCTCGGAACGGTTTCTGCCACCCCTCCACCAGCATGCCGCTGCTGCTGCTCAAACCCACCGCCACAGCAGCTGCATGTGGTGCTGAGCCCAGCTGCTCAGCATCCGTGGAGAGTGAGGACCAGAGGGTGTGGTCACGGTCCGCGGCTTGCTCCCACCGCTGATGCTGCTCAGCGGCATGTGGCTGCTGCTGCGGCGGCTGCTGCTGAGCAGCGGTGTGCGCAGCAGCTCCAAGCGCCCTCCATTCCGGCAGCGACACGTCAACATCAACGTCAACATCAACATCGGCGCTCGCAACGCCCGTGTCGGTGGGCGTGCCAATGCTGGTGCCAAGCGACGATGACAGGCGCAGCTCCGCGACAGTGCCTGCCGTACCGCTGCCACCAGACGCACCGCTGCACCCACTTGGCCAGCTGCTCACGCTGCCAATGCTGCGCCACGCAGTGTCCCCCCGCCCGCACTCCCCGTACTGGTGCTTCGGTTGCTGCTGAGCAGCATTGGCCGCCGCGCCACCAACAGCGCCACTCAGCCCAACACCATGCGGCAACGCTGGCCCCGCAGCACCCGACATCACCGTCCACTTCCCAGCAGCAGCTGCTGGAGCTGTCGCGCGTGCCACCGCCGCCGCAGCCGCTGCCTGCCTTGCCTTGGCCGCAGCGGCAGCGGCGGCGGCGGCTGCCGCAGTCTGCACGGCCGCATCCTTAGCCTCCAGCAGCTCTGCCTCAGCCCGCGTCAGCGCACGCCGCAAGTCGCCGGCGTGCGCCTTTGCCGCCTCCAGCTGCTCCGCCTGCTGAGCACAGCACCGTAACGCGCTGTCACGAGCCGCCGCCGCCCTCTCCCTCTCTGCTGCCGCCGCCGCCGCCGCCCCCCGCTCCGCCCCCACCCGCCGCCCTGCCTCCGCTTCCGCCGCCTCCGCTGCAGCCTCCGCCGCCGCCGCCCGGGCGTCCGCCTCACACACTTGCGAGCGCGCTGTCGCCTCTTGCTCAGCAGCCCTGCGCTCCCGCTCCCGTGCGCGCCGCTCCAGGCTGGCCGCGTGCGCCGCAAGGTCATCCATGCGGGCCGCGGCCGCGTGCGCAGCTTCCGCTTTCTGCTGTGCCGCCGCCGCCGCCGCCTCCGCCAGCGCCAGCGCCGACTGCAGAGCGTCTGCCTGGGCGGCGCGCTGTGCCAGCTCGCGCTGCAGCGAGGCGGCACGGCCCTCCAGCTCTGCAGCGTGCTGCCGCGCCGCCGCACACTCGGCGGCGCTCTCATCAACGCGGCGCTGCAGCTCTGCGGCGTGCTCAGCAGCTTGTCTAGCGGCCTCCCCCTGCTGCTGAGCAGCCGCCGCCGCGCGCGCCGCGGATGCAGACAGTTCCGCGGAAAGCGCCTCGGAACGTGCCTCCGCCGCTCGCGCTGCTGCCGCGCTGTCCCTGAGCTGCGCCTCTGCCGCCGCAACCGCGGAAGCCAGCTGCTCCCTGAGCTCGCTCTCGCGCTCAGCAAACAACGCGGCGGCATCACATGCGCCCCTCTGGGTCTCAGCCGCCGCCTGCCGTAGCTGCGCCACCGCTCCCTCCAGGCCGGCCACCGCCTGCGCATGTGTCGCCGCCAAGGCATCCCTCTCTGCCTTTGCCGCAGCCTGCCCAGCTGCCAGCTCCCTGGCATGCGCCGCGTGCACCCTCCGCAGCTCCTCAGCAGCGCCGTCCGCCGCTGCCGCCGCCAGCGCTTCCGCTGCCTCCCGCTCCCTCTCAGCTGCTGCCGCGGCCTCCCTGCCTGCCTTCTCTGCCGCCGCGGTCTGCGCCTCCAGCCTGCGCTGCAGCTCCTGCCGCGCCGCACTCACGGCCGACGCCTCCGCTTCAGCAGCCTGGCACCGGCTGCGCAGCACATGCAGCTCCTGACCGACAGCACGCGCCACCGCGGCCACCCTCGCCCTCAGGTCCTGAGCGCCGCCATTGCCGCCGCCGCCTCCGCTGCCATCGGCGGTGGCAGCAGCAGGCGCGACGGGCAGCTGCCCCAGCAGCTTCTGCAGCGCTCGCTCCACCTCCGCAGACACCGTCGCTGCCGCATCATCACCGCCGCCGCCGCCCGGCGCCGCGCGGGCCGTGCCAGCGGCAGCGCCCGCCTTGCGCAGGTGCCGCACCAGCTCCAGGGCAATGCCCAGAGCCTCCGCTGCCGCCGCCGCACTCTGCACGGTGCGCGCCGCCGCCGCCGCATGCTCCTTCGTCCGCGCCTTCCACTTCCTGTGCCGTGCGCGCGCCGCAGTCAGGTGCTCAGCAAGCCGCCGTGCGTCCGCCCGCGCCGCCGCCGCCGCCGCCCGCTCCTTTGCAACCGCCTCTGCCCCCGCTGCTGCCGTCGCCGCCGCCTCCCCTGCCTGTGCCTTTGCCACCGCCTCTGCCTGCCCTGCCGCCGCCGCAGCAGCCTCTGCGGCTGCCGCCGCCAGCGCTGTGGCAGCGGCGGCCTGCTGCTTTTGCAGCTGGTGCTGCAGTGCCGCCACCCGTTCCCGCAGCTGCCGCTGTTCGCCAGCTCCGTTCTGCAGCTCAGCGCGTTCTGCAGAAAGTTCTGTGGACAGTTCTTCGGCACGTGCTTCGGCGCTGGCAAGCTGTGTGGACAGCGCCTGGCGCCGTTCTTCCGCGTGTGCTTGCGCACTGTGTGCTGTGCTGGCGGCAGTGAGCGCTGCAGTGACTGCGGAGTGCAGTGTGCGCGCCGCTGAAAGCAGCTTGTCGCACTGCTCAGCAGCCTCAAGACCCCCCTCGCTGTGCTGTTGCTGCTGCTGCTGCGGCGCCAGCGGTGACGGCGACACGGTTGTGGCAACGCCAAACGCAGCGGTGGCACTGCCCTGAGGTGTGGAGGTGCTGGTGGTGGTGTTGGCGGACAGGGCTGCTGTTGCCCACATGGCAGTGCTGAGCAGCTCGGCAGCTGCGGTCTGGTAGGTGTAAAGGCGCTGCTTGTGCTGCTGGGCTTCCTTCTGGAGGCGCCTAAGAAAACAGCGGCGGTCGCACAGACACACATGCCGCTGCACTTTTAAAAACCTTGAGATAATGATACACGCTTTGTGTATTACATGGCAGCATGCAAATAACCCGCATGCACCAAGCCGAAAGACACCCGGTGGAGCCCCAGCTGCAGCAAGCATCCACACATGAACCCACCGCCGCGATGTTCAAAAAGCACCTACCATTCCACAACACTGTCTCTTGCCGCCACCATCGGCCCCAACGCACATACCCGCTGCGGCTGCGTTTACCCTGCACTGCCATTGTGTTCAAAGCCAGCTCCAGGGCCTGCACTGCGCTTTGCACTACAATTTGTGATTTTTGCCCCAATTTTCGTTCACGTTTTCGATTTTCGAGGTCATTTTCGAAACTGTTTTCGAGACCCAGTGGCGGCGCCAGGGCGGGTTGCTGCTGCGCGCAGGGCCGGAAGGGGTGCGCCTATCACGTGCCCTTGCGTTGCCGCGCAGCGACGTGAAGACGGTGCTCGGCGGCGGTTGTGGTGACTGCTTGCAAGAACTGTGTTCCGGCAAACGGCAACACTGGGGACGTGGTGCGGCAACAGCAGGGCAGCCCGACGCAGGGCTGCCGCTGCGTACTGTAGCTGCAGCTGTGGGGCGGCAGCAGGGGCCACTGGCCGAGTAAGAGGCCGGCGGGGCCAGCTTGGCTGCTGTCAGCCGTTTTTTTGCTGCTTCTTGTCTACTACTTTTTTTCCAGGTGCTTGCTTGGAGCGTCAACAGCAGGGCAGCCCGACGCAGGTCTGCCGCTGCGCAGCTGGAACAGCGGTTGGGGCACGGCAGCTGCTAGCAGCCACTCGTTGATTACGAGGCCGGCAGGGCCAGCTTGGCCGCAGTCAGCTGTTATTTGCTGCCGCTTCTTGTCATGCTGTTTGCTGCTGTTTCGCTGCAAAGCTGCGAAGTGGCTCTTGTGAGCCCACCAACGCCGCGTCACACGGACATGCATGGCGCGCCGGTGGCTTTACAAGGCCTGGGTCATACCTGGGAGGCGCTTGGTGCACCATGACGCCAGCAGGGCAGCTGGGCGGCGATGGCGGCCGCGCGGAAACAATTTGCTGAAAATGCACACAAAATTGAAAACGTGAACGAAAACTAGGGGCAAAAATCACAAATCGTAGTGCAAAGCGCAGCAGCACCATACACGCTGCCGAAACCTGCACCCACTGCACCACTCCCACCGAAAACAGAAGGACCAACCCCACCCACCTGTGCTCCCCAGCGCCGCCACTGTCACTCCCGCCGCCGCCGCCGCACGCCGCAACCGCCCTTGCAAGCGCCTGCTGCAGCCTCTCTATCTCCTCCCCCCTCGCCTCCATCATCCCCCTCGCCCGTGACGCACCCGCCCT
>JAULBY010022731.1:0-18103 GCA_032358315.1 Ophiocytium majus | reverse complement strand
ACTCCCGTGGCTGGGGCAGAAAGCCAGGCCGAAGCCTGTGTGGTGATCTATCCACTTGGTCAGAACCAGTGGCCCACTCCCTACACGCGCCGGCGGCGGGGTGTGGGGGGGAAAGCAGTCTGCTGCTGTGAGCGAGAAATTTCCTTTTTGCGGCCACATTTTCCCGGGCTGACTGGGAGAGTCGCAGGGAGAGTCTTTCAGAGAGTGCTTGCTTTGGGCACAGGCAGCGGCGCCAGCACTCGGCTGGTGTGCGCGCCCCGCTGCTAGCCACTGCGGCACACCCCGTTTTTCATGGGACTGTGTGCCTCGGCAGATGCGGGGGCGACGGCAGCGGGCGGCGGCTCACGCTCTGACCTCACACCAGCGCTGGTGAAGCAGCAGAATGCACAAGGCAAGGTGTGGGTTGTGCTGGGGGGAGAGGTGTACGACCTCACTGCCTTCGCTCCCCGGCACCCTGGCGGCGCAAGCCACATCATGAACGGTGAGAGCGCGCACCTGCAGAACGGAGTGGCACCCTGCGGTGGCGAAGCAGCAGCAGGCTGGTTTAATTTAATTATTCACGAGAGAGTTGAAGTTTGCGCAGGAACTTCAACAACGGCTCCCTCATGCCTCTGTACGTACGTAATTCAAAAACTTGAAGTTGAAGCACGTGCTCGGCAGACTGTACCCCATGGCAACAGTGGTGTTCCTGTCTCCTTCTACTTGGTGGGCTCGCCATGGCCCATGTTGGTCTTCATAAATGCATTCGGTTAGTGTTGCCAGGGTTGGGCCGGAGTTGCCTCACACCTGCTGCTGCTGGGTGGTCGTGGTTGAAGGGTTCCGGACAAGGCATAACCAAGACTAAACTTGCGGTTTTACTTGTGAAGTTGCTGCACAATAGCATCCCTGCATGTGCCTTGTGAGATAAGCACTTGTTAGGTACATGCACAGCCAGGGCTGTGCGGGAAGCATACTTTTTTTAATTATATATACTACAGTAGTATACCGTAACCCGCCCAGTTTCGATACACGCCCAGTTTCGATACAGTCGATTTCAACGTTAGATAACACCCGGCGTGATGGCCGCGGGGGGAGCACAAATGCGACCAACTGTCGACACAACAACAGGGCAGCAAGCCAGCAAGAGGTCGCAGCTCCAGCTGACCCCGTCATCGTGAGATAGCGGGGTGGGAACGCTGCTGCTGCTGCTTTCGCACCCCCTTCCCGCGGCTTCGCACCCCTAGCTATGCCCGCAAGGGAGGGCGGCGGGCAGGAGGTAGCACCATCCAGGCCAAGCGTGGGTGTCAGGCTTGCCACATAGACACGGGCCACCGCTGGCGTGCTGTGTGGCGCCACAACCACCGCCTTCGAGCCTGCGGTGGCAGCGTCACATCCGGGCGGTATATCACCTGGAGCGGCGCCGTGTGGCGGCCTAGCATGCTGGGCACACCGTAGCCGCCTGCCCTGGTGCATTGAGCGTGCCAGCTAGGTGCAGGGGCAAGGCTGAGCAGCAGCGAGCGACAGCCGGCGGGTGCGTGTCGGTCAGCTATGGCAGAGATAACGCTGCTGCTGAGGCAAATCTACGACACGCTGGGTTGTGCCCCTCACAGTAGCTGATGCTGGCACCCTCCCACTGTGCCAGCGACGCTAGCCAGGTGCTCAGCAGCGCTTTGAGGCATGCCGGAGCATGCCTGCACTGCAGGGTGCAGTGCTGGGGGCACCGTGGTGCAGCAGTGCCCTGTGCAGGAACTTATGCTGCTGCTCAGCAGCAGCGTCAACGGTACCAACCTGCACTGGCTGTCTGCAGCCATAAGCATGTGTGTTTGAGGCTGTCAGCGGTTTGGTTGATGCTCCCACCAGTGTTGATTGCAGTACAACGGTCAAGTTCACAAGCGGACACCAGAATGGCGACATACAGTACAGCACGCTGGCCTAAAGCAGCTGTTGCGTAGCCTGCTCAGCAGTCAGTGTGTAGCCATTCTGCGGCCCAACTACATTTACCAACCATGTGTTCTGGTCTCATACGTGGCCCAAGTGTTGGGGCACAATGTACACCAACTTACAGCACCTGGTTTGACGTGCATGTGCTCAAATTAGCACTTTTGGGGGCGCAACATGTGTGGGGGGGGGGGGGTTACGGGTGATGGGGGGCAGCCACGGCGGCGGCCGTAACTAAGGCACGCCTCAGTGGTTTTTGCTCGCGCCTCTTTGGGCAGGCAGCCTATGCTGCGGGCAATACGCCCACACATTTTGGTGTGCGGAGTGTGTGACGTTCACCGCTGGGCCGCATAGCAAGTTTTGTTTCTTGTTTTTTCTACTGAGCACACAACTTCAACTTGGTGTTGTGAGCCATGCTGCATGTCTAAATTTCATGTAACCACATGTATGACCTCCCTACAGTCAGGTGAGTACACTGATACCACCAGAGTGTCAGGAACCCCCATATACAGAAGTGTACCTTGGTGTATCATAACTGGGCGGGCTACTTCAGCTGCTGCTGCTGAGCATAATGTTGAAGTTCGAGTTCAAGTCACTGCTGAGCACCATGGGCGTATTTTTTTCTCCAATTTGTTTTGGGCACCTCATTTCTTGGGCTTTCAGATAAAATCACCCCCACCTTAATATACGCTGGTGCTGGTAAGTTGTGTGTATTCAAAGATGGAGGTCGAAATGTGCATCGAAACTGGGTGGGTTACGGTATATGTATACAAACATAAATATACGTACGGAGTACCTTCAGTATAAGGCACATAATGCTGCATACATATGCGTGTGCTAGAAGTGTTAGAAGTACACTGTCATGTGTGTGCTGGTACATACTTCTTTAGTTCAAGCACATGCTGCTGCAGTGAACGAACTTCATACCTCTTGAAGCATGTTTTTCAAGTACCGGGTATATTCTTTTATTAGACTCCGCTTCGGGCGCGGAAAGCCCTTTGCACACGGTGCATGTGACCAGAAAATCAGACAGGTAGCGGAAAAAATGGGAATGCTCAGTACTCTAAGGAAGCCTGTCATGTTGCCAGAGCACTACTCTAACTGATATTATGTACACAACGTGCGTGGGCCCCCTGTGCGGGCACAACACGTTGCATGCGCGCACCATACATGCTGAGCAGCCGTCCTTGATGGTGGAACAGCCGGTGCCCAATGCTATGGTAACGCTTCAGTAGGGCATGTGGGGTTTGCTGTTGCACTATGGCTGGCGAAATGCTGCGTGCTCGCAGCCGCTGGCTTGTCATGCCACCCTATGACTCATAATGTAACGGTACTACAGTATACGGGTACACTTAAAGTACATGTATACACCACTACTGAAGCAGTTGATACAACTGCGAACTGCTACGAAAGCGCACCATGGGTACTTACCGGCACGTGCAGTGCGTGTGCTGCCTTTACTGATGCCTAGGTCGATGACGGGGTTTGGCATGGCAGCTTGCCCCAGCCACAGCAAAATCTGTGCTCCACACACCTGTTGCGTTTCTCACACTTGACCACACACTTCCTGTGTGTTTTTTGTGTGTGGATCTCACAGCGGCGCGCGCCCCCACCGGTGACGCCGTTTTCTACTCCAACCACAACCCCTCCTATCTGAAACCGCTCTTGCGCTACAAGCTGGGCCCACTGCAGCAACAGCGCTACAGCTAGTACAACCACAACCCCTCCAATCTCAAACCGTTCATGCGCTACAAGCTGGGCCCGCTGCAGCAACAGCGCTACAGCTAGCGCGCCGGCGAAGGCTGCCGGCGCTGGAAACGCGGCAGCCGCGAGCTGCTGCGGCCGACCACTGAGCCTCTGACACGGAGTGCAACAATGGGCCGCATGTGCCGCGTGCGCACATCAGCGCGGCGGCGGCAAGGTGTCTGCCGCACCTGTCTTTTTTGCTGTGACTTGGTCATCTGCTACAGCGGCTGAGTGCCCGATAGTTGGCACTTGGTTGGGTGGCGCCACAGTTTGTGCGCACGGCGGGCTGCAGTGGCTGCCTGCCCGCGCGGCTGAGTGTGTGCCATATGTTCCGTGTGCACATGCAATACTTGAAGTACCACCGTAGTATACTATGTAGTGCTACCTGTCTGATTTCCTGGTCACATGCACCGTGTGCAAAGGGCTTTCCGCGCCCTAAGCGGAGTTTAATAAGAGTACTACAGTAGTACATGTATGCCAGTGCAGTCGCTCAGAGGCAAGGCCGCAGCCCAGCCGCTGCTGACGCGACTCGCAAATAGTGCCTTTCAGTTTACTGCACAGCACACCTAGTGCATTTCGCCATAGGTGCAGCATCATTTCATTATCTGTGCGGTGTTTTCCACCAGGGGCGTGTGTTGTTCGTTGCACCACCGGGTGCCTACATCTTTTCTCCCCCCCTGGCAACTTGCCCGGCCTCTTCTGCTGGTATTACGCCAGACAGCACCTGCCACTGCACACAGCCAGTTGCCTCACAACTGCGCGCACTTTAGTGCCTGCGGCTTGTAGCCTCCGGGTGCTAGTCGCTGTCGTGCTTCCCCACTAGGTGTAAAAGATGTTAATCAGAGCTACACACGACAGTGCTCCTTGCCACGTTGACCCATGCCTCTCTCCTACTGTTTTCTTGGTTCTGTGTGTCATGGGGCGCGTGTGACCAGAAAAAGCATGATCAAACCATGCTATCCCCTGAACAGCATTGCTAGCGAACAAGAATGCATTGCTCAGCACTGCACACTCTAATGTAAGCCTGGCATGTTGCCACAGCGCTACTCTGATGGATTACATGTTTTTGTAGTATTGAAAGTAAGCCTGGGACGTGGGAAGCCCTTTGCAGATGGTGTGCGTGACTGGAAGAAGCATCTTCGAAGCATGCTGGCCTCCCTTGTTGCTAGCCGACAAGACCAGATGCTCAGCAGTGTGCACTCTAGTGCAAGCCCAGCATGTTGCTACAGCACTCACTGCTAGTGGAACGGAGTATTGTGTCACAGGGACCTGCTCCCACATGTGCATGAACATTTGTGCGGTAGCAACAAGTGACAGTAGGCTTACTGTGCTTGGTCTACCTGCTGCGGGGCATGTGCCATTGCCTTGTGTACGCTGGCATGCACGGCCTTGCACGCCCACAAGTGCAAAAAAATAAAACTACATCAACTAATGGTACATTGCAGTGCATACACCATGCTGGGCCTTCTTGTTGGCTAACAAGAGCGAACGGCATGTTTGGCCATGGCTTTCTGTGTCTCACTCACGCCATGTGCAAGTGCTTCGGGCTTCCCGCGCCCAAGCACGGTTTTCCGTGTCAAGCTGCCACACACAGTCCTGAGTGAGTCGACTATGGACAACCGCTCGTTTCTTAACACACAGTTTGCAGTGGTGCGTGTGGGCACAGGGCTTGCCGCGCCCCAAACGGAGGTGCGCGAACACATATGTGGCAATGGCTGCAGAAGTCAGAGCATGGATGACAATTGCGGCATTGTGAACATGCACAGGCACAGGCACACAAGCAGCACCAAGTGTCACCACCCTTAAGGGCGAATGGCAGCGGGCGCTGCTCTTGTGTTGGCTATTACTGCAGCATCATACAGGTATGCAACACAAACCTTGTCCCCACGCACACGGCAACCGTACCACCCATGCTGTGCCTTTGCAAAACAAGCGCCGCGCATGCGCTTGCGGTACCACAACAATAACTTGCCACTCCAAACCCCTGCTGTGACATCACTGTGACACCAAAAGTTGCACGCGCGGCAGTCAGCACCCAAGGGCTCACTGCGGTGTGCCTGTGTGTCGCAGGGGCGGCTTGCTGCGAGGCAGCGGCTGCGGCACTCAGCAGCAAAGTGACGGCCCGCTCAATAGCCACGGCCGCTCCGTGTGCGCTGGCAGTCACTGTGCTCAGCATGCAGCCGCTGCTGCCGCGGGCCTAGTGGACCCTGCACATTTTTTGCTGCCACAACGGGGCAGGCCGGCCCGCAGTAGGATATACCGCCGCCTGGAGTCCCTACCTCACAATTGCACTCCCGTGCCGGAACTGGCAAGGCAGGGCCGCTGCCTCTGAGAACCACAGCAGCTGGCATGGGCACACATTTCGCTTACACCTAGGCCAGCCGATGTGCTACCATGGCCTCAAGCACTGGCAGCTGCACCAGCACTGCAGTGCAGCCGGTGCGGCGCCACGCAGCTGCTGAGCAGGGCTTTACAGAGAGCGGCGGCAGTGCTCAGCAGCAAGTGGCGCGTTTGTGCACGCGCGCCTATCGCGGCAGCCTGGCACTAGTCCTTACACCCTTGCAATGCACACGCCTGTGCCCGCTTGCGCACATGCAGGTCCGCCCTCACTAGGCCGAGCCGCACGCTGTATGCCCACTGGGCGCCTGGCTGTAGACATATCCCGCTCAAAACGGTAAAATAGAAAGGCAAAATAGTGAGCGCGACTTCAAGGCACAAGCGAAACCAGGCAACAGAGGCCGGTGCACCTGATCGAACCCCCCGCTCTTCACCCCTCCCCGCTGCTGCTAGGAGCTGTGGTGGTGGCCGCCAGGCACCTGCCGGCAGTGCTTTTGCAGCACCCAAAGGGGGGTCGCTGGCGAAGTGGCGATTGGACGCGCGGTGTGTGGGTCATTTGTCGTAGTCTGAGAGGCTTATTTTGAAGCCGAAGCCTTTGGCGTTCTCCGACTTGAAGGTGGGTATCACGAGGGCGCACTTGTTGAGCATGGTGTAGTCCACGAGGGCGAGCGTTGACGTGATGAACTTGCTCGTGTTGATCACCTGAGTGACGTAAAAAAAACCCGACAGGAGAACAGCATCAAAAAGCGTTAAAGTTGACGTGATGAACTTGCTTTCGTGTTGATCACCTGCCGTTGGGAGCGACAACAAAGTGTTGTGTCAACAAAACACACAGGAAAACAGCTTTGCAAGGGTCAAACTGGGAAGCCAACGAAGCAACATCGAAAGCAGGAGAAGCACACAGGCGGGGGTACTGTCATTGAACTTCGTTTGGGGCAACTTGTTGGTTACCAACAGGAAACAGCGTGCTTGGTAAATCGTGCATTTTTCAGTCGCGCACTCCATGTGCACAGGGCTTTCCGCACCAAAAGCGGAGCTCAGCACGAGTGCTTCCTTCGCACAAGTGCAGGTAACACCAGAAGGACACTTCTACTTCGAAATACGTCAAGTAGTACACAAGTGTTATGGGGAGATGAGCCGCAAGGCTTGCAGCTTTTGCGAGCGCCATCAACACGCGGGCTACCACCAGCTACCAACAGGGACATCGGGCCTGGTCACGCGTTTTTCAGTTGCCCACGCCATGTGCACAGGGCTTTCCGCGCCCCAAACGGAGTTCAACACACGTGCTTCCTTTGTAAAAAATGCAGGAATTACCACAAGTATACATCGCACAAGTAAGCCGTGTCGGTAGTTGTACTCTGAATCATCCCTTCTAGCCCTCAAGGACACTGACCGGCGCGTGTAGGTGTGGGGGCTGTCTGGTGCTTTTTGCCAGGTGGAAAAATGACCCCACAGGCTTTGGCTTGGCATGTTGCCCCAGCCACGGCCGTATCTGGGCTTAGCAGCCTCATAGTTTTTTTCACAGTATTTTCTGGAAATTTCCTGCTGCTGCAGCACCTGCAGGTGCGCAGCACACATTATTTTCTAGAAGTTTCCTGCGGTAGCACTGCAGTAGTATCTGGGCTTAGCAGCCTTTTAGGTTTCTTTCACCTCTACTTCAAAGTTTACCAAGTACTAGGAGGTACTACGTAGTTAGTGATGGGTCACAGCGTACAACGCATTTTATACGTCATACAAAATACGGCGCATTTCTACGCCCAAAAACGCGATATACGGCGTATTTGCCGTATTTACAAATACGTTCGTATGCATACGTTATACGGCGTGTTTACATGCGTCATGCGGCGTATAATGCGAAAATTATACGCTGTGACCCATCACTATACGTAGTACTACGTAGTACTAGTACTTCAGAAGCACTTCTGTAGTATTAAATACCAAATTGGTATGGCGTGCGCCGTCCTCACCTGGGTGAAGTGCGCCAGGGACCGAACCTTGTAGCGCGCCTCCAGCGGTGCAAAGAACGTGACTGGGTCGGGTTCGTTGGTGGAAATGTACACCGCAGAGTCCTTGGGTATGATGGGCTCGAGCTTTGCCAGTATCGCCTCAGGAGAGGTGTCATACCCAAGGTTGGGGTACCTGACGGTGGAATTGCACATGGCAGGGAGAGCGGGGGGGTTGAGCATGCTCCCCTGGTGATTTTGCAGCACTGGATGGACTTAACGAGCGACAATATTCTTGGTCGCCGTCAATAGTACTTCTAAAGTACACCATAGTTCAATACATGTACCTCCAAAAGTAGAAAGCTGACGCATCAAATGAATGGTGCGCATTGTGCCATTACGGTATGCAGACCACACAAAATATCCGAGTAAAAAAAAAAGTAAAACAACAACAACAAGAAATGGTGTGGTCACACCCTCCTTGGTGGCTTTGTTGCCGCAACGCTATTGCAGGCACACAACAGTGTTATGTCATTGCGTGATGTATGCAGTATACTAGCAGTATAGTACACGAGAGCGCTCCATGTTCGCACCAAACCTGTACAAGCACTCCCGACTTGGTGCGAGGTAGTGCCACTCGCCTGCATCCGCACCGTAGTCGCACTGAACCAAGCAGGGCGTCGGCTGCATTTTTCTACAGTAAATATCACCTACTGCAGTAGTACTTCACACATACTACGTACTAGTACGTAGTACTTCGGAGCATGCTTTGTAATCATGTGCTCAGTGGCAGGCCTCTGGGCCCGCACTACATCACGTGCCGCGCTGAACCAAAGCGCACCACTAGTAAATCACAAGTGCACCGTACTGTAGCCTACACGCAGTACCAAGCAGTTCTGTGTGCGTACTGCGCGATTTCGCCCTCGCTGGCGACTTTGTCGCCGCTGCGTACGCCCACGTGCACGATAGATGATGCGCTACAGTACTACTACACCACCAGTGACAGCATTCCATGTGCGCAGTACGCCAAACCTTTACATGCATGTATACCGTAGGCTGTACACAGTGATTGAGCCATGTGCGCGCACCACTCAGTCATGCCTTAATGACCTCATCCCCGCGCCGCACGCGCAAACAGTAGTGATCAAAATGACAGCACTCTATGCGCGCATGACACTAAAGCCATATTGGGGGCCCAAACATGTACTTCGAGTAATACTTCAAATCTGGGTGCGCACCGCTGGATCATGCCCTCCTTGGTGACCTTGTCTCCCACGTGCAAACAGTTGTGATACCAATGACAGCATTTCATGCGTGCACCACACCAAAACTACTGTACCCTACACGTACAGTGTACTTCGACTCTAAGGGGGGGGGGGGAAATGGTGCGCACCGCTTGATCATGCCCTCCTTGGTGACCTTGTCTCCCCGCCGCACGTGCAAGCACACTATGAGCCCATTTGGCGTCATGATGCGCAGCTGCCGCATAATGGTTTCCGCTGTGCTGTTGACCCAGTCCGCATACCAGTCAATCCTGCAGACGCAGAGGGGCAGCAGCCACAATGCTCAGCGGATGCGGTGCCATGTCCGCACTGTGCATGGCGGCTGAGCTCAGCACACCATACGCCTGCGCTCGTGCTCAGCAGTACGAGTATGCCCTCCCGTAACTGTTACACAGTGCTCAGCAGGTGGGGTGCCAAGCCGTGCAGTTACAGTGTCATAGTGCTCAGCAGAATGAGGTGTTTTATTGTTACCGTATAGTGTCAAACTACCCGCCCCTGACGGCACAACGGTAGACGCTCTTGTTCTTGAAGTGATCGTACAAAGGAAGTGTTAGACTGGGCGGCCGGACTGCTGTCGCCTCACTTTCTACTGCCCATCTCACCTACTGCTGTAGCTTGCCACAGCATGCAATGTGTTAACCAAGTATCACAAGGGTATGATAGGAGTACCATGTGGACGGGGACTGGGGCGGGCTCAGCAGAAGCCATGCGCCATCGAGGTAGCAACGCTCAGCACCGAACACCATTTTAAAAGCCTGAGCTCAGCAGATACAGCATGCCGTCGACACACAGTATACGACTGTAGTGCCTGGTAGTTTAGCTGCGGTGTACATAGGAGCATGCATGCATGCGGTCTATATGTATTTGTGAACACACAGTGCGGCACACCTCCCAGCAAGGTAAAACTAGGAAGCACTCGAAGTGTACATACTTCTGAGTGATATATAACATTTGAGGGTAAACTGTTAACACATACTGCCGTAGTATACATACTGGTACGTAGTACTCGAATGCTTCTTGAAGTACGAAATACAGTGAATGAATGTTGCGCGGCTGCCTGGTGTACACTAGGTGACCAGAAATGCCTCGTGTACACACCTGTACAGCATACTTTACTGCGGCTCCCGCATGAAGACATGCCAGCGGCCAGTCAGTGTGCCGCAAGTCACAGACATTGAGTGTGCCACCATAATGGCCGAAGCTCCACAAGCCGGCTTTAGGGCTACCATGTGCGTGTCAAAACCACTACAGCAGTATAGGGCGCCTGCAAGAGCGTAACGTTAGAAGAAAAAAAGGCCGTTCCAACACGCCAGCCAAGTGCTTACCGAAAAGAAACAGGGAACACAGCTGGTATGGAATTGCACGCGCCAAATTTGGGCGCAAGGTAGCAAATCACTACAGTGCTGGGCATACATCCATTCATTACAATAATATACTTCAAAAGATTAACATTAACATTTTACGCATTTATGTATGCTGTGGTAGTATCAAGCTTTACACAGACCCAACTGTAGTCAACGGTTTAAGGCTTCTTGGTTGCAAGGTAGCACAGCAACCTGCTGGCCGGCGGAAGTAGCTGAGTTTCACACAGACAGCAGTCTGCAAGCCAGCACCGCAGTGAGCGCACACCACGCCCACCTCCTATTCAGCGCTCAGGTGTGCGAGAATTTGTTGCGCACTTCCGAAGTTTGCACTTTTTATGTTGGTCATCTTTTCTACCAACACTGTGTCCATGATACACACCACCGTATGCCACCGGTAGCTTCGTAGGAGGGCACCCCCCCCACGTCCCGCCCACCACGAGTGGTGCCACTCGTCCCACACCTCACCTGTAACCTTAACACCATATAACAACCTCAAATCGATATACTATAGTAGTATAGTGTACTTTGAGAAAAATCAACACCACAAATTTCAACTGCCCACGAGCAGTTTGGCGGTGGCCCACGCTCAGCTCGCGCCCCATGTGATGCTCCACGGGGATAGAGGCTCCCGCTGGCGGGCGCACATTAAAACTTCAACAATGCAACAACTTCAAAACCTTTTGAAACTTCAACTCCTCTTCACCAATACTCCAGCTGTTTGGCTAAATCCACTCCTCATCTGCGCGCCCCACCGGCGCAGCACACACAGTTTCACACACCTCATCTGTAACTTCAACACCACAAACTTCAACATCACAAAAACTACAACCACTCCTCACCAGTATTCCAGGGGTACGGCGCGTACTCCACACCCCGCACTGCCCCACCCAGCGACGCCCGTAACTTGAACACCACACAAACCTCAACATCACACAAACTCCAACCCCTCCTCACCAGTACTCCGGTGGTAGTCAACGCCGCTCTCGCGCCCCATCTGTGGTTCCCCGGGGGGGGGGGCTCCTTGTGGCGCATATTACATACAACCATAACTTCAACACCACAAACTTCAACACCACACAAAAACTTCAACTCCTCCTCACCAGTACTCCAGCGGTATGGCGTAATCCACGCCGCTCTCGCGCCCCATCTGCGGCTCCCCGGGGGGCTTGTGGCACATTGTGGCACACATTCAATCCATACAACATACCTTCAACACCACAAACTTCAACATCGGTGCACGCGCGCCCTAATGTCTCTATGATGAATATAATACAAACTTCAGCACCGCACAACAAACTTCAAATCCTCACCAGTACTCCGGCGGTATGGCGTAGTCCACGCCCTGGTCATGCCCCACTGCGGCTCCTCTCTCTCTTGTGGCACACATTAAACCCATACTAACTCAACTTCAACATCACACTACGAACTTCAAATTCTCACCAGTATTCGGGCGGAATGGCGTAGTCCACGCCCTGCTCGCGCCCCATCTGCGGCTCCCCGGGCGGGGGCGCCTCCTGCTTGTGGCACACATTGAACCCGTACGCCAGCTCCGGCCCCTCGGGTGGCTGCTCCCTGTCAAACTCCCGCACCAGCAGTGGCACGTGCGCGTGCGCGCGCGCGTCCGCGTGTGACGCTCCTGAGGGCATGATTGCGAGGTCGCCGTTGCGCTGAGCAGCAGAAGGGGGGGGGGGGGGGGGTGGGTGGGGGAGTGTGTGGGGGATAGTACGTTGAATAGTGATGGGTACACGGCGTACAACTAATGTTATACCAATGTACACTTCTGAAGTATTATAAATACGACGTGTATGTTTATATACAATGTTACAGTCTATGTAATATGTTGTACGGCGTATGATGTGACAATCATACGCTGCGGCTCGTCACTGATGTTGAAGTACATGCACATGTACCGTGGTACAACACAAACTTGAAGAATACATGGAACTGTCATGACTGGTATGCAACCTCGACGTATGCATGTCCAACTGCGTGTATTCATGCCTCTGCTGAAGTAATACCACCATGTGACCAACGTTGAGCAGCACCAAAGGCAGCACACGACCAACGATTAACACCCCACACAGAACGCAGCCGCACATGTAACCCAGGAGCAGATTGAGGTGTACAGCTGCTGCACCCGCGACAGCACACTCAGCGACGCCTCAGCAGCCAGGGCTGTTACCATACGGTACGCTACGTATTACATGTGTTTTGCGCAACTTTTTTGGCCCATACGTGGGCATACGTGGAGGCCCCATATCTGAGCTGGTGTTCACGCACTTTGGTGGCTCCCTGGGGGTGACATGGCAAGCCTAGACAGTGAGCAGGCGCTGGCCTACGAAGCTGAGCACGGCCGCGACGCCATGCAGGCCGCACCATAGCATGCAACAATGGGTACAGGCGCCTGACAGCTGCTCAGCACAGGGGAGGCCACGTATGGCGCGCGTATGCGACGGTTTCGGTCGGCCCAGGGCGTTCACGAATGTAACGTACGTATGCAACGTTTTCGGCCTGATACGTAGGCAGCGCATGTATGTGGGGTCAGCGAGCGTATGGGAACAGCCCTGTCAGCAGCAGGTGCTGCAGCAGCAGGAAACTTCTAGAAAAAAATGTGTGCTGCGCACCTGCAGGTGCTGCAGCAGCAGGAAATTTCCAGAAAATACTGTGAAAAAAAACTTACAGGCTGCTAAGCCCAGATACTGCCGTGGCTGGTGCAAAATGCCAGGCCGACGCCTGTGGGGTGATTTGTCCACATGGTGAAAGGCACCTGACAGCCCCCACACCTACACGCGCCGGTCAGTGTCCTTGAGGGCTAGGGATGATTCAGAGTACAACTACCAACAACAGTAGTAGCAAAGAGTTCCAGAAAATACTGTGTGCTGCGCACCTCGTTGTACAGCCCAACCGCCCCGCATCCCTCCAAGAAGTCGTGGTACAGCATGAAGCCCCCGGGAACATTGTTGAGCACGCGCGTATTGTACCACGCAAAAAAGGGCACCTCCACATTATAGCGCATGTCCGTGTGTGTCCTGCGGCGTTTTTTTTTTTTTTTGGCAGCAGCCATGCATGCGCGGAGACAGGAGATGCGGAGCATTGCAGTGGGTGCTGTTGAGCATGTGGTGCTGCTTCTCAGCTCGTGGCGTGTGTGAAGGTGCACCGTGAACTGAGGTGCAACAGCGGTGGTGACGGCGGGCAAAGGCGTGTGGGGATGTGGTGCTGGCTCTGCTGAGCATCCAGCAGTCAGCTGCTCAGCAACTGGTCCATGCACATGAAAACTCAATCTAGGAGCGATAAACTCTAGGTCTCCCCGCCGGTAGGGGCCGTCACCCTGGGCGGACCCGTGCAAGGGGGTGAACAAAGCAAATATAGCGCCTACGAATATGAACAAAGCAAATATAGCGCCTACGAATATGTGTGATTTGTAGTATATCACACGCCCAATTGTCAAAAGAAGCACACGTGTGGGGTCCACACTGCTGGTGCACAGTGCCGTTGCCCACTACTGCGGCAGCAGCTGCTGCTGAGCAACATCCCTGCTCAGCAGCAGGGCCGCAGAGGCTGTGCCACCCTCACTGCCTTAAGCGCACGCCTTTGCTCAAACTTCAAGTGTGGCGGTGGTAGCGGCGGCTGCCAGTGCAATTTTGCACTGGTGCAGCCGTCCGTCCAGCCTCTGGTGCTGCTGATGCTGCTGGCGGTTAGTTGCAGAGCACCATGTGCACAGCTGCAGAGGCGCCTTACCAAATTGCATCATCGGACACTGGTGCTACCCGCAGCTGCTTGCCTGGCCCAGTTTCTTGCGCAGTGTTTATTTGTACATTTGGGTCCGGTGTTGGCGGGGGGCTGGGCGCTTTGGTGCCATGCGGCACTGGTAGTACCTGGTAGACTGCTACGGTATGAGTACTGTTTTGACTTCATCAACCGCACCCCATGTGCACGGGGCTTTCCGCGCCCCAAGCGGAGTTTAATAAGTACATGAGCTAGCCTGCAGTACCGCACCGTTCACATCATTGATTTGAGGGTATACAGATGATTCATGTGTGTATGCCATGCATGTGTTCATGTGCTGTCATTACATTACCCCAGTGTGTGCAGCAAGTAAAACACTGACATGAACCCAATATAAATGATTTTCATGATTTGGCCTGCCAGTTTTGCACGAATTCCATTCACTTCCACTCACTTGTCCATGCCCACAAAGCTGTCCAGCACCAGCATGCGGTGCAAGCATACAAACATGCATGTTCATGAATTGCTCTGCTGGCTGCATTGAATTTCATTCATTTCATTCACTGGCACTCACTTGTCCATGCCCACAAAGCTGTCCAGCACCAGCGTGCGGTTCAGCGCGCGCGCCTCCCACATGGCGCACACCATAGAGAACCTGCAGTTCACCAACAGTTCACCAACAATTCACCAGCAGTTCACCAACAGTTCAGAGCACAGCGCCAGCCTCACACCTCCTGTCACCACAGGCACACGCCATCGCCAGCTCGGCTGCAGTCACTCACGCAGTGCAGTGATGGCGACAGGGCAAGCCGGGCCCCAGAGCAGGTGGGTGCTGAGCAGCTCTAGTAGACATATATATACTTGAAGTATATATATACAGGTCACTCGCGATTTAGTGCGGGGTTGTGTCACCCCCTGGCACCCCGCACTAAAGCGGGACCCGCACTAAATCAAATGGGGCGTCGTGTATCGTTTGTGTAGGGTCATGTGGTCTGTGACAGGCCTGCGGACCCCGCACTAAACCGCATACCGCACTAAATGAAAGCTAACTCAATTGCGAGTGCACGGTACATATATCTCACCGTTTGTGGCTGTGCCCCGCATAGAAGTCCGCCCTGTTACGCGTCCACAAAAGGTAGCGGTGCTCCCGGCAGTCCTGGTGCAAGTGGTCACCGTGGGCGTAGGCATTCACCACAGCTCGAGCAGGTCAGCTGCTGCTGCTGCATTGATGTGTAAAGAGCGTCACCTTGCAACCTCCAACAACTTAGTGCACCATGTGGTGTGCGGATGAAGGGGAAACCAGATGCCACATTTTCAAAACCAAGCCAGCTTGGCACTTGCTTATCTCACGCCACCACATGGAGTAATTGCAGAGTGAGCGACGACTTGTGCCTGGGGCCCTGCCTTCAGGCATGAATCCGCAGCAGGGCTAACAACGGCGACACGAGCGACTTTGGATCTGGTGCCCTGGGAACACCTGGCTGCGCTCACAAGCCCGCCCCTCCTGTTACCGTTTCAGCGGCTTCCACCAGTCAGTCTATGTTCTAGCATCAACGGCAATCACCTCCAAATTGCAGCAGCGGCAGCAGCTGGATTCGCAAGAGCAGCACCGTACCTGCAGCTTTTGTGCCGGTGGTGGCGGTGGCGGCTCGAGCCACCCCTTGACCAGCATCTCGTGAGTCTCCGTGAAGGGCTGGTGGGTGCAGCTGATGTCTATGCGCCTGTGCCGCAGGAACTTGTGGCAGCGGCCACCCTCCCCCACCAGGGCAAGTTTTTTGTCCAGGCACTCGGTGACGATTTGTCCATAGGGCTCGTCCCCAACAAGACCGTGGCTCTCCTTGCGGAGAGCGAGCATGCGAATCTCAGCATCCTTGACTATCTCGTACGCAGCCAGGGCGCAGCAGCGCATGAGGTCACGCTCCTTTACCCCCTGGCACTGCTCGCCGGACGCTGACACCTCAAGTGCCGGTGAGGCAAAGGTTCCAGCAATGGCGACGGCAGCAGCGCACGCCAGCGCCAGCCTCATGGCGCGTCCCGTGGCTCCCTGTGCCCCGCCGCAGCGCCTGCTCACATGGGCAGAGGTGACACAGCAGTAGCACCAGGCGGCAACGGTGGCGCGCGTTCCCCGTGTGTGTGTGTGCTCCAGCAGGTTTGAACGCTCTCTGGGGTCATGATTCACGTAATCTTGACCGTGATCACCTCCAGGCTGTGAATTCGGCTCGTTTCGTGAACGGCGTTTCGTGAACGGTTGACTACACAAGCAAGCTGCCCTTCACACACACGCTCACGCGCGCCGCCGCGGCTGGAAGCTGGCGACCTCGTTGACAAGCCGTACTCTGTTGCCTGTGTTGGCGCTATAGTCACCTCCGCGCGGTCATCTAAGCCTGGGGGCGCGTAGGCGGCCCGTTGTTGAAGAACTGCACTCGACGGGTGCAACTGTGCCCCATCACAACATCAGAGGCGCGGGCACAGCAAGCAGCAGCATGCTGTTGGTGCTTCTGCTGCTGCCAGTGCTGCAGCTATTGCTGCTAGCACAGGGCGCAGCAGCAGATGCGCAACCCCAGCTGCAGCAGCACGTCCAGGAGCAACAACCGGAGCGATGTTCGCAGCACCCGCAGGATTCGCCTGCACAGTTACACTGCTGCGCCACCGCTTACCACGCCCTGGGCACGCAGGCAGAGGCTGCCATGCGCGCCCTAGCCACGGGCAGCACTCGTACACAGGGCGACGCCTTGTACGGCGAAGTGGTCAAGCACTGCAGGCAGGAGAAAAAACGACTGAGCCATGGTGGGTGCAAGCAGGCGCTAGAGCAGCTGGGATTGACGGACCTACTGGCGTGCACCAGTGCACCCTTTACGGAGGAGAGGTTGCTGCGCGGTGAAGGGGTGTTGCCACCGGCGCCAGAATCCCCGGCCGATAAACTACAGGTGAGCACCATTCCTTTCCGCTGGTACTTGCTGACAAGTGTGGTTTTGTACGAGCATGTGCAGAAGGGTGGAAGTGCGCGGGCAGCTGCCTCGCGGGCACTGGTGCAGCTGGTTGCCCTGGGGCGAGAGACTGCTCCTGCTAACGCCTACAAAGGGCCATTACACGGGTGTAACCGCCCATTGCTTTTATGGGCTTGGAATTCATGAAGTGCCAGTACCTGTGCCGGCTTGGTGCAGTGTGCTTTGAGGAGGGGCTCACTCCGGGCGTCATGTTTGTGAACCCAAGTAATTGTGTCTGTGTTAAACCGATGTGGCCAAAGGACCTCACAGGCCCAACCAGGCATTAACTCTACCCATTTGGTAGGCCGGGATACTGCCGGGCAAATTGCCAGGCCAATACCCATGGAATGGTTTATGCGTGTGGCAAACACCAAGTGGTGCTCCTTGCATTCGCCGGTCGATGACTCTGTGGGCTAAGCATGTCTTGTGTTGTGCATAAGGGAAACTAGCTCAACAGCCAAATGCCGTGTTACGGACAAAACGCAACAGAGCCAGCAGAGCAGAAGTGACCACCCACTTGCGTACCAGCTGCCAACATGAAAACCCCGGGTGTAATGCATGAGCAGCAGTACTCTGATACCACTGGCGCATGCACCTGGTATTCAGGAGCAGCAGCAGTGCAAGCAAAATGCGCGTCTGCTTCAACACCCTGAGTTGGCATGCCCCTCTTTGCTGTCAGGCCACATACTTCTGTCGTTAGAAGCATTACTGTACAGTGAAAGTAACCAAAAAGGTGACTGAGCCCAGGTACTCCCGTGGCTGGGGCAGAAAGCCAGGCCGAAGCCTGTGTGGTGATCTAT
>JAULBY010022720.1:0-18106 GCA_032358315.1 Ophiocytium majus | reverse complement strand
GCAACCCTGAAGTTTTCACACTTCTTGAAGAAGCCTGAAGATTTCATTTGAAGATTACAAGCATAGATGCTTTAACATTTGGTGCTTTTACTTTAGGATTTTTTGGGTCTGAATAATCTACAAACTTAATTCGTCCCTGCAGGAATCTAATTTCAGCTTGGTTATATATGTATTTATGAAATGCTTTTGTATCTGTTACAGCATTAATAAGCATAACTATTTTCTTTCCTTTTTTCCATTCATTATATGCCTTCTCTATCCATTTTGCTGTATCACTATATGGAGGATTGCAGAAAGTAGAAGTTCCCCAATCTGCTTTTAATCCATCAGCATCGCCTTCTTTCCAATCAATAGGGCATGGGTCATAGTTAAAGTTAAACTCTTCATTCCATTTGTTATATAAATCTTTAGGAGTTCCCCATTTATCATTTTTGCTTTTTGGCATATATCCTTGAGACATCTTATACCTTTTACTGAGAAAAAAATCGGCGTCAAATTTTTTGATTTTTCAAAAAAAACCCAGGAGGCTGTCTTTTTTTCAAAAAATATTAGAAACATCATGTTTGAATGCAGATTTTTATGGGGGATTTATTTCTTTAGAATCTCATGAATATAAGATACATCAAGTTTCTCATCTACGAAGTTATTATCATCTTTTCTCTTATGTTCCTTCTTCTTTATTAGTTTCAGCCACATTTTCATAATACTTGATTCTGTCAAATCATCGTCATCTTGTTTCATTTCTGCGCGAAATTCGTCATAGGTAAATTCACACACTCGGGTCACAGTCATTGTTGTTACAATTCTAACTTTCTCTGCTGACATCCTTTATCTTTGTTTAGAAAAAAAAACGGCGTCAAATTTTTTGATTCCTCAAAAAAAGTCCAGGGAAATCTTTTTTTCAAAAACTTAAAAAAAATCCTCAGTCTTCAAATTTTTCACACACATTATAGAATGAAACTTCTGAGCGTCGTCCCTGCCAAAAATGATAAGAAATTTACGGCCACATTTCTCCAAGATAATGGGAGAACAAAAACTACACATTTTGGAGCAAAAGGCATGGATGATTACACTCTAACAAAAGACAAAGACCAGCGTGACAGATACAGACAGAGACATGCTAAAGATTTAAAAACAAAAGACCCAAGCAAGGCAGGTTACCTGTCATACTATGTTCTATGGGGAGACTCAACTTCATTCAATGAAAATCTCAAGAATTATAAATCTAAATTCAATCTTTAGTCTGTGGCTGAGGTGGCGTAGTTGGTTCAATATCAACACTAGCAGAAACTAAATAGCCACAACAATTTGATCTGATTCTTTTATGATTTACTGCAGAATATATTAGACCGAGTATAGCAACTATACCCGCTCCAATTCCACCGGACGAATAGTTATCCATTCTCTTAATAATCCACCAGATATTCTGTATAGGGAGAACACCAATCACATGGACGAACTCCTTTAATAACAGTAATATCAGGCGAATCATGAAGCCCTGCGCCGTGCCTACAAATGCTTCTACAATATGGGCATTTAACTTTGAATGTAATATGATATTTCTTCTCATAGTTATTCCATTTCACAAAAGTCCCTAGCACTTCGGCTTTTTGAATCACACTGTTCATTCCTACTAGTAAGATCTATTTTTTTGTCATATATTTGAACATGGCCATTCTCTTTGTCAAGAACAATTTGAATGTCTTTTGGCAGACCAGGGATTCTAAACAAAAAATACTTGGCAAAATTAATCACTGTCGTTTCTCGTGTGCTCATAGATATCATCCTTCCTAGCATTAATCAAAACTAACTATAGTTTCTGATGTATTTATTTTTACAAGCGGCACTCCTTCATCAATCATTTGTTCTCCGCATGACCGGCAGACCTGTCTTTTCTCTTGTGGAAAGTATAGTTTAAAAAGCCTTGTTTTATAAAAGTTCTTTTTATTTGTATATATAACAAAACATACGTCGCATTTCTTGCTCTTAGGAGCACAAAGACAACAGTTACAATGAGACATTTCTAATTATATATGTAGATAATGGCAGAACCAAAAATTTCAGTAATGCCTTCTGAAGATAAGGGAATTGATAAGAGATTCTTAGCCCTACCTAATAATGAAATATTATTCAAACCGCCTTTTACTTGTGCTATAATTGGTGCTATTGGTGCTGGAAAAACGTCATTCGGCTACTCGTTAATGAATGATATTTATAAGAATTATTTTGATGAAGTTGTCATCATGTGCGGCACTCTTGATTCTAAGAAAGCCTGGGAAAACATTAATCAAAGGGCTGTCATCTTTCTTGACCATCTTGATGAAGATGCTTTGAAACTGTATATGGACCAGTTAGAAAAAGACCAGCTTGAAAGACAAGAAAAAAACAAATTCCCTGTCCGTGTTGCTATGGTTCTAGATGATGTTGTCTTTGAGGGTTTCAACAAGAACAGAGTAGGCTACTTAGAAAAATTACTAATGGTTACGCGTCATTTAAATGTATCAATCATTTTCATGCTTCAGCATTCAAAGATGATTAGTGCTGCTATGAGAAATCAGATTTTCTACTATGTCTTGATGCGTGTGACAACTAATGACCTGGAGAAAATAGCAGATGAACATGCGAACCATCTAACAAGTAAAGAATTCAAAAAACTCTATCATTCAGTGCAAAGTAAAGGAAAACACGAGTTTATGATTATTGATTATAAAGCACCATATACAGACAGATTTAGACATAGATTCACAACAATCATAGGCAGAAATAAAATGATTGATAATGATAATGAGACATCATCCGAAGAAGAAGACTGATGCGCATTTAGGCTTTGAGAAAATGCTAAATACTCCTGAAGCGTCTCCTTTAACAAATCCTGTTGTATTTCAACAAGTTATGAAAGCATCCGGACAAACCCTGACACAGGCTCTAAAATACATTGGCAAGACATCAAAAGTTCCGCAGAAAACCGAGAAGCAGAAATCTGAGGAACGCTTGGAAATCCTGAAACCCACAGAATGAAAATCCACTCCAGGAAAAAACAGCCGTTTATAGTATAAACAAATGTTGAGTCCTTCTGGCAATCTCCACAGTTTTGATGAAGTCGTTCCAGGTGCTGCCATGGTAAAGAACCTTCAGCGTAGTTCAATCCTAACTTCTCGTCGTCGTGTCCGTATTCAAGCGCAGGGCGGCTCAGCTTACGGCTCAGCCGGAACAGGAGCACAAAACAACCAAATTCAATTCATCGTTTCTGATGCTGGTGGCCTCATTGACCCCCAGTCAATGAACTTGATTTACACAATTCAGGCTGCCGGAACTGGCCCAGAAGTTGTTGAGGGTCATCCCTTCAACCGTGCTCAAATGGTCTTGAACGGTGCTTTAGTTGAGGACATTGTCTATGCCAATCGCTACACCAACGCCGAATTGGCTCTTTCATCCAATCAGTCTTGGTGGAAGACTGCTGGTTCTTTCTTGGGTCTCGGTCTCTTGAATAACGAACTCAACACAGGCGCACAGCCATCCTCAGCAACCCTGGCAACTGCTCTTGGACAGGTTGTTTCATACTCTGGAGCATGGGGCGATGTTTCTGGAAATGTGTCCGCATTCTGTGCCCGTGTTGAACAGGCCGCAGACGCAGTAGGTCACCCATTCGCAGGAGAACAAAGAAATTTACCTTTGGGATGCCTTTTTGGCCTTGCTCGTTCATCTCAGTATCTCCCAATGAATGTTCTTGGCTCAATGAACATTACTCTTTTCACTGCATCAAACGCTGAGGCAGCCTTCGTGAATGGCACAACCGCTGATTCAACATATTCTCTATCTCAAGTCTTCCTTGAGTATGATGTAGTCACACCTGACCCCCGATATGCTGATGTCCTCCAGCGAATGGCACAAGACCCAAATGAGGCTGGAATCAACATTGTCTATGAATCAACCATCATGGCATCTGGTGGCCAAATCTCAGCATCATCTTCTGCTCTTTCTGATTCCTCAATTGTTGTCAGTAGAGGCACAACATCTCTTGTCCGAGCATTCCTTATCCAATCTCCAGCATCTCTTCAGGCATCAAATTTCTTCCCTGCTTCTGCTTGTTTCCAACACGCTAACACATACTCTATCCAATTCCGAGTTGGTTCATCATACTATCCCCAAGTCCCAGCAGAAGGCGACGCGTCAATGTTCGCCAATTCCATGTTGGCTTACGGCCACTTGACGGGCGAGAATTGCGGAATCATCGGTCGCCAACTCTGGGGACAGACAACCACAGTTACATCAACTGGAACTTCCCCAACTACTCAGCGTGAGGGCTCATTGAAATTTGCTTTTGCGGACCACTTCATCCCCGCTTACAGTTTCAAGACTGTTTCTGGTGATGTTGAGAATGAAAACATGGTAGATGGAATAAATTTGAGCGGTGCAAGTGGGGCCCAATTAGTTTGCTCTATTCGCTCAGCCCCTGCTGTCGCAATGACACCTGTTCTTGCCTTGATTGCTCAACGCATTATCCAGGCGCAGGGCGGCTCAGTCCGTATCCTTGGTGCCTAAGCACATAATAAAAACTTAAGTTTTTATAGGTATGGAAAAACTCATTGAAGATTTAGAAGCATTAACAAAATCGGGGAGCACATTGCCGGATTTTGGTAATTATATTAATCAGCCTGAAAAGGTTCAAATAAGCAGCAATGATGATTTAAATAATTCAGTTAGTCAAAATGCTGAAACAGAAGATTTTTATTCATCTTTTACTGTTCTATTACCGAGACCTATTAATGGTGCTAAACAATGTCAAATAAACAGAATCTCTTTGCCTTCACCAACGACAAACCTACCTGACCATGACTTAGTCTTTTGGTATTATAGATTGCCTAAAAATGGCGCACTAAATCGCCCTGTAGATGTTAATATAGCCTATCTCAAATGTATAAGACTTTTACCTAGCACATATCACCAAGAAATCATGCCTTCAGCCTATGTCAATATGGGATATAATAGAACTTTTGTAGATTATCAAGATTTAGCTACTGAACTTCAAAAGAGTTGTCTTAATGATACGGCTACAAACCAATATTTTTTGTCATATACTAGCGGCGGCATCAATATCACTTATGACCAAACAACAAACAAATTCTCTATGGTTGGTGGAACTACAGATGGGAGCTATTATTATTTAGCCGCTGGATATTTAGACCCGAATGTCAGAACCGCTGCTTTAGATCTTGCAGCAGACACAGAATATGAAAACGGTCTTTTGCCAGGCTCTGGCCAACCTTACAGACAATACAGAACATTGAATCTCAGACTAGGAATGACATGGGACGGAGCAAACACAGTTTTCACTTCATCTTATAACGGTTGTAATACATCTCTAGTGAATAGACTGAGACCATTGCCTTCATATTGGCTTTCTGATGGTCTTTTAGATTATACACCAAATAGAACAACAACAATTTATACTGCGCCTTCTTATGCTTGTTTAGTCTATACAAATGTAATAAATGTTTATTGTGATTTTACTGGACCTAGCACACTAGACACAACAACTAATACAGGTCTTCTTGCTTCAATTCCTATGGCAACTAATAATTTAGGCATTGGATTCTATCAAGCATCTATGGACAATATCTTAACCAAAATCCCTAGTAACTTATACACACTAACATTTTATTTTAAAGATGATATTGGCGACCCCTATTTTTTCTGTAATCAAGCAGTCGTATCCATGGAGATAAATTTCAAATACTAAAATAAATGAGTTACGCTCTGAATCGTCCTGACATTGTTTCCGTTGATAGTTTCAACGACAACAATTTACCACAAACATCTATTGTTAGTCAATTCACTAACACTTTGAACACTCCAATCATTGGAGCGAAGGAAATCCAATTGAAACGGGCTTCTTTTGTTGCTGCTACAGTAAATATTCCTGATTATTCCTTGATTTTTTGGTATTATAGATTACCAACAGCAACAACAGCACCATCATCCACATATCTCAAAGCCGTCAGAATCTTTCCATCTTATTATATCGCTCCAAGTGGTCTTGCTTACACTCCGGCTATTAATGTTCCTCTTTCTACTCCTTCTGAATTAGTTTCATTACTTAACACAGCAACAACAGGCGACAATGCTACTAGAAACCCATTTTGGACAACAGGTGATGTTACTTTTGCTTATAATTCAACAACAGACAAAATTACAATGACTGGCAATACAGCCACAAATTATTATGTTCCGGCCGGATGGGGAGACCCTATTGTTCAAGCAGCATTCACAGCAACTCCTATAACAATGAGTAATACAACAAGCGGCACAACTAATCAACCATTTATTTTCGGCTATCCTTTGAATTTGCGTCTTGGTTTTGCTATGTCAGGTTTTTCTGCTGGCATTCAGAGTTTTGGTGCTGGTAATTACTTATACGCAAACATGACAAACACAGCCATAGTTAATGGCACAGCGCAACCAGCCGATTCTTATCCTAACTTGATTTACACTCAGAATGTCTATGTTTATTCAACTCTCTCTGGCTCGGGTGGAAATGACTCAACAACGCGCAAAGACCTTTTAGCAGTAATCCCTGTTAGTGCTCCATCTTTTGGTCTTGTTAATTACAACAATCCATTCCCCTCTAGTTATTTAACTAAACCACCAGTAGAGATTTACCTTATTGATATTAGACTTCTTGATGATGCAGGACAACCTTACACAATCGCAGATAGTCAAAATTTTAATATAGAATTATCTATAAAATATTAAGTATTATTAGGTAAGTATGTCATGGAATCCATCCCCATCAATTAACAATGCTAATTGGCAAGGGAACACACCAATTGTTACAACAAGACAATTAAATTCAACTGTCGCCTATACTATAAGCGTCTCTAACTATTTACAAAGTGAAATAGATGGTTTAACACTTTCTACGGGTGGCACTACTAACCAATGGGCGCAATTCAGCAGTATTACAGATGTAAATATTGCTAATTTCAATATATATAGCACTAACACTTTATTTGCTAAAAGTCTATCAACAAATTCAATTTCTAGTGGAGCTATCTACGCAGGGGCTATTTACTCAAAATCGCTTTCAACTAATCTAATTTCAACTGGAACAGTGAATGCCACAACAGGCAATTTTACAAATATTACAGGAAGCATTAATGGAACAGGCACATTTGATAATTTAACAGTCAATAATTCTGCGACTTTTAATAATTCTGTAACTGACTATAAATATAATTCTCTTAGCAATGTCCAAAATATCTATTCTGGAACTGGATCTTTAATAGGTTGTAATCTTAATTTATACGGTTGTAATGCGCTTAATGGAACAGGTTTTTTAGTTAATTTTGAAGCAAATCAACAAGGCAACGTAGCAACCAATTCAGAAATAACACTCTTAGCAAGACGAGGCAATAGAGGAAAGATTATGTTAGATGCTAGACCCGGTGAAGCAGGCATACAAGGCGAAATAGAATTGAAGGCTACGGGCGGCGAACCGCCTTTAGAAGCGCCCACGCTTGGAGGTCGTATTCGTTTGAATGCTACAAATCCTTTTCCGCTTACAAGTGTAAGTCCATCTTATGTTTTAACAACTGCTGATTCTATTCTTTCTTATGCTGGAGGATTAACCCCTATCAGTGGAAATTATGGCTATAATTATCAACAGGGTCTAAATGGAGTGAATATTGTTGCTGGAACTGTAGCAACTATACCGAATGTGCCGGGAACTATTTACATGTATGGAACCAATGCGGCAGGAACTGGTAACTCAGGAGGTGTGCGCGTGCAGAACGGGATTTCTGTAGATACAATCTATCCATATCCAACTGCATTTACATCAGCACCCTATGATTTAATTTTAAAAGGAAATGCTGCTGGAAATAAAGTTAGTATCAGTAATCTAAGGACAATCCAAAGTGATGGCGGAGATGCTACAGGTTTTAATAATGTCTCAACATCTAATGTTCTAACACAGACAGCAATAATGAGCAACCTAGCAGTCTTACAGACAGGCTCTATATCAAGTTTAAGTGTAAATGAAATTAACACATTAGCGCCTATTTCTTTTAGAGCGTTAAATGTATCTAGTATATCTAGTGGATTCATATCTTTTTCAAATATGACAGGAACTACTGCCTATATTTCTTCTTTGACTGTGGATGATATTGTTTTTTCAAGACTACGAGAAGATTTTTCTATTCTAAATGTATCAAGTCTAAATGCCTCTACAATTTCAAGCGGAACAGCCTTAATAAATCAATTGAATGCCAGCAATATCAATTTAATAACTACTCCAACCTTTAGTCTTACTCAAGGTTTTACATCTACAACAACTGCTAATTTTTCATATATATCAAGCGCAACAAATCTCTTTTTATCTACTAGCATTGGTATAACAGCAGGATCTCAGCCAGAAATAGCTTTGATTAATGCCTTCACTGTAAGTGATGCTAATGTTGGATATTGGGCAAGCACTATTCAAGTTGCTGGACCAACTACAGAACCAGTTATAAGCAACACTCTAGCAAATCTTACTGGTTCGGGAACTCTTATTTATAGAAATAATTCAGGAAATGCTCTTGTAATTTATGCCACTTATTCGGGCGGCTTTACAGGTTTAGTTATACCGCAAAATAGCAATTGGCAATTTACATGGGTTGGATCATACTGGGATTTAAATACATCTCCTACTACTGTAACTGGCAGCTTCGGAACAAACTTTGCTATCTATCAAAACTTTAATAATACAATTCTTAAGACTCCAGATATTTTAACTCTAGACGCTGCTGTTGTTAATATAACAGGCACTCTTGGAAATACAAACATTACAACTGCTACAATCAATCAAATAGACTCTAGCAAAATTACTTTAGAAACAACTAGTGCTTTCTCCATAGAGCAAGGATTCCGTTCAACAACTACTTTTGGATATAATACGATTTCCAGCGTAAAGAATCTAATTTTATCTACTAGCACCGAATTCACTGTAGGTTCTCAAGAGATTCAAACATTTGTCCCTAACTATCAAGTTAGCGCGTCTAATGTTGGAAATTGGGGCAGCACTATCTTTTTATTAACTAGCAGCCGAGACGGCGCACAAAACTTTCTTGGAAATTTGACTACTCTACCCGGCGGACAGATTAACTATTCTAACAAATCAACAAGAGCAATTACTCTTGTCAATCAACAATCTGGAACAGATTTCAGTGTTCCTGTAAATTGTAATTATCAATACAGATGGTCTGGAACTACATGGTCTCAAATAACAAATCCGACCGCAAATGCTAATTTAACATACGGAACATCACTTGGTATTTTTCAAACTGTGAATAATACAACTCTTCAAACTCCAGACCGTTTGACTTTTGATGCAGCAGTGACTGAAATAACAGGCTCAACAAGAATTAACAATCTAACAGCAACCAATGCTGTATTTCAATCTACGCAGACTGAGACTCTTAGACTCAGCACAATGATTGTAGATAGTAATATTTTCAGCCCTTTTGCTAATATATGTAATGTTGCGGCTTGTAATGTTATCACTTGTAATCTTTTTTATTCAAACGCAAATGGCTCAATTCCTCAAGGAACAATTGGCATTAATCAATATACAACCTACGCAACTTCGGGAACAAGTCCTAATTTTGTAGATACTAACTGCAACTATCAAGTCTTTCCCAATGTTAGCAGTTTAACAAATCAGACTATGCTGAATAATGCTATATCTTATCCCCTTTTGCCTGGAGGATTCTTTGTTCTTGCTCCTCTAGGAGTTGCTGGGCCTGTCAATCTTCTAGCAAATGGCAAAATGACTTCTACAGGTCCAATTGCTAATAACCTTTGGCCATCTTCTATTATGCGTGTAGCGGGTCAAACTGCTGGAACATCAAACTATTTAGTCATTACTATTCCAAATGTTAATGGTTCATTTATGACTCTTGGAACTGCTCCTTCCCCCTATGGAAATGTCCAATATAATCTTCCAACAGGCGCAGGCATTCAAACTGCTTTGATTCCTAATCAGTTCCATAAATGGGAGAACACTGGGTCTGGTTGGACTTGTAATTTGAACGCTACGCCATACCCTTCAACAATGACTATGGATACATGCTCTATAGTCCAGCAACCTGGAGGAATTATGCAGTTAAACTCAAGATACATTAATTTTGGCAATAATCAAAGAATAGTGACTTACAATCAACGAGCAGAAGGAGAAATTCAACTTCAGGGTTTTTATGGAAAAGCCCAAAGAGACAATATTGAAGTTCAATTTAACGGAGTTAGATTTTCTTCAAATGATTACAACTGCACTGTTTCTTTTAGTGATTTTGGAGCATTTCAAGTTTCTCTAGCAGTTAATCAGGTCTGCGTTAATACTTATACAGACGCAAATGGACTCTGGTTATTACAACTTAGATTGACTACGCCTACTATTCCCGGAACAGATAGGGGTTGCTTTTGGCATTATACAGTCACATTGACTCCGAGGTCTATAACAAGTGGAACTAATACAAAGGCAAATTTTGGTGATGAAGGACCTTGGGCCGCAATGGTTATTCCAGAAATGCATGTTAGTTCTATAACAGCCTCAACAATTTCAATGACAGCCTCCAACAATATCATCATGGCTTCCGGCATGGAAATCCCAATTGTTTTTGGAGAAAAAAACATTAGTCTAAATGCGTTTTCTAATATAGAATTAGTTGCTAATAATTATATTTCTTTAGAAACTCAAACAAATTTATATTTATCAGCAATTGACAACATCTATGGAGCAACGAGTTCTTTCTTCGTTTCAAACACTTATGGGAACTCTATTATTGGTTTTGATGGTGCTGGAACAGCTGCTATATATGGCATTTCAACGGTTGCTGTTATTACAGACGGAAATATAGCATTAAACTCAGCCTCTAGCAATATTGAGGCTTCTGCTCCTTTAACGATTGATGGAATTAGGCAACCATTTGTTCAATGGGCTTCTTTTGCTTCCAGCAATAATAGTGGTTCTCATGTTGTAAATATACCTGTGCCATATTCTACTATTAATTCCTATAGAGCCTATGTAACAATGGAAGATACTGAACCAGCAGAAATGTCCGCTAAAAGATTAAGTCGGAGTTCATTTCAAGTCTATTGGGCTCAAGCAGGAAACGGCACACATGAAATAGCATGGCAAACTTTAGGCAACTTGGACTTTGATGTTGGAACAGGTTCTGGCACTGGAACAGGAACAGGTTCTGGCACAGGAACAGGTTCTGGCACAGGAACAGGAACTGGCACTGGCACTGGTTCTGGAGGCGGCGGCGCTCCAGCATATGACCTTTTAGGACCAATTTATGGTGACACTTATTACCCCTCATGGACTCCCGGAGGAACGCCTGATTATTACACAGTTTATGTTGATAATTCACCAGATAATAGCACTTATAGTTTCTATACAAGTCAAACAGTCTATGATTCAAATACTGCTATCTATGGTTTAACCACTGATTATTGGTATAGATATTATGTCCGATCGCATTACGGAGTATATAATTCGGATTCTAGCAATTCATCTTCGGAATATTGTTATCCAAGATAAAATCTGCCTATAAATAAATGTCCTCTGTCTCAACTCAGACTCCTTCCTGGTTTGGCACAGAGCCGACTATTTTGCCAAGTCAAGTAATAATTGCTAGTTCTGGTGCTACTGTGGATTTAGTTCCAAGAATATTTACGAATCAAAGCCCACCTATTGGAGGCGCAGGTGTCGCTCTTTCAAATACAGATTCAGCTTCAACTACTGTCTATACAAGTGTTAGCGTAGAAGCGGGAACATATCAGGTTTCTGTCTCGTATGAGATTGATAATGATGGGACCGTTGTTGCTTGGAATACAGCAGAACAAATGCTTCTTAGTATTGGTGGAGCAGGAGTTACAGTTCGTCCATTATTAAACTTTCAGCCTGCCTATGTAAATCAAACTACAGCGGCTAATGACCCAATTTATATAACTATGACAGGACTTGTAACAACAACAGCAGCAGGAACTCTAACATGTAATGTTATAAGATATGGAACACTCTCAACAAACAAGCAAGGCGTAGTCTATTGTATGACAGCGCAAAAAATAGCGTAAAGTCTTTTTTATTATCATAAAAATAGTATATGAATACAATAATAGATAAAACTTTATTTTTCTTGTATTTATTTCCTGAGAACATTGTATATGGAAGCCCCTGAATTAGTAGAAAATGTTGAGCCTGTTAAGGCAAAACCAAGTAAAAGAGGACCAAAGAAAGGGGCTGAAAGGTCACCAGCACAATTGGCGGCAACTGCTAAGGCTTTTGAGTCATTACAGGCTAAGAGAAAACAAGCAAAGGAAGATGCTGAACGAGAAGAAGCATTGATGGATGAGGAGGCTAAACAAGCAAAAATGAAAGCAAAATATGAAAACGCTGCGAATAAAAGGGCTAAGTTACCGCCCGTTCCTAATTATGTAACTGTCAGTGATTTGAATGCTTTTAAAACTGACTTATTGCAGTTTATGCCTAAAACTGTCTATAAGGAAGTGCCTGGACCTGAGCGCATTGTCTATAGAGATAGGCCTGTCCCAGTTGATAAAGTAGAAGTAAAAGAAGTTGTGAAAGAAAAACCAGTTGTGGTTTCTGGAAACGAACTCTTAGACAAAATCTTCTTCAAGAAGTAAAGATGCTATTGGCTACTCCGTCTTTTAAGACTAACTCATTTAGACAGACTACACAAACGGTGTTAGGATCTGCGCCCGTTGGGTCAAGTGTTGATACTGTTTTAAACACATCATTCAGACTTCTAAATGATGGAACAATGTTAAAGCCTAATAATATAATTTATACTGAAAAACCAGATGTTGAATTTGGTGTTGTCAAGCCTGTAAAATTTGAAGGCGGATTAACATTTAATGCTGCTCTACCTGACATTAAGGCAGGTAAGCCAAATTTTCCTGTTGATTTTGCTCTAGCTGCTGCGGCTGCTGGTGCGGATGCTGATGCTGAATATATGAATTATGTGACAAAGGTTACTCCAGACCCTGTTTATAATCTTTTGAATCAAATGTCTGATGAGAAAGAAGTTGATTCTCTGATGAAGAAGATTAAGTTGCTTACTGAACAGGGATTTGAACAAGAAGAAATCAAAGCTGCTATTCTTGGTATGCGAACAAGTAAGGCACAGCGAATCATGGATGGTAAAAAATATTAAGATAAATAAAATGGCAGGTTGTAATAAATGTACTGGTTCTTGTGCTTGTAAAGCCAAAAAACCAAGAGCAAAGAAAGCCCCAGCAAAAAGGGTTATTGGTGGAAGGGCTAAAGCGCCTCAAGTTGTTATAATGCCTCCGGCTGTTCCTACTGCTGCTCTTCCAACTGGAGTTAATCCATATCAGACAGTTGTAACAACAAGCACTCCTGGTGTCAATAAAACCACTAGAGGCATGCAAACTATGGAGACTGAAACAGAAAGACCTAAAACACAAACTCTTAAAGAATTCACATCAACTGGACCTCCATCATTAGTTAAAGAAGCGTTAAAATCTGTCATGAAACCTGCTAAAAAGGTAACAACAGAAACACAGACTGTTATACCCAAGAAAACTATGGAAACACAGACTTTTATACCTAAAACAACAATGGAAACACAGACTGAGACACCAAGAAAAACAACAATGGAAACACAGACTGAGACACCAACAAAAAAAACAACAGAGACACAGACTATTCCAACACTAAGAGAATATCTATCAATGCCTTCTCCATCATTAGTTCAAGGAGCACTAAAATTTAGCATGAGACCTTCTCAAAGAGCAACAACAGAGACACAGACTGAGACAGAAAAAAGAAGAAAGCCTTATGACGCTGGATTCATGTCTATTCTGCCTCAAGCAATTAGACTTGAAAATGTAAGACAAAGGGCAATTGGTGAAAAACCGTCTATGACTACTATGGAGACACAGACTGAGCCACTTGAAGTGAAAGTTTCTAAAGGACAAAAACAAAGTATATTTGAATTTATGAAACAACAAGAATTGACAGGGAAGACTGCAGCACTAACTGGAGCGGGACGACCTTTTAAGGAGAATCTTGAGACGGCTCTGGCTGCTGCTGGTGCTCCTGCTCCTGCTCCTGCTGCTCCTGCTCCTGCTCCGCCAGCTCCGCAAGGGGCAGCGGAATCTCCCGAATAGGCTTAGTAATAATCTCAACCGGGATTTCTTCTAAGGGAAAAACCTTAACTTCTAATAAGTTTCCATTCTCATCTCTCTGAGGTTCTTTGAATTCATAAGAATCACATTGACCGCCCGTGATTGCTTTTAGACATGCGCCCGAATCAATAAAAGTCTTTACAGTAACCGCCTCAATTGGTTTTAAATTGAATTTCTTATACCACGAAGCGGGTAAAGGATACTTTTCAAAATCAGGAAGTTTCCTGAGTTCCTCTAATAATTCAGCATCTGTTTTTCCTCCCTGGTATGCTTCTGACTCATTCAACTTCCACCCCATTTTATTTTATACGAAGAAATAAATGCCCTACGCCATACGAAAAAATAAAGATGGCTCATATAAGGTTTTTAATAAAAAGTCAGGGGAAGTCATGGCTAAGGGAACAACCAAAGAGAAAGCAGAAGCCCAGGTAAGGTTTCTTGACCTTCTCAAAAATTTGAAGGGTAAAAAATAAGAAAAAAAACTTAGGCTAAATTAGATGACAGGAGTAGTGAAAATCAAAGACATGACCCCTGAGCAAAAAAAGGAATACATGAAACATGCTTCTAAGAGGTATTACGCGAAAAAGAAGGATGAAATCATTGAGAGAAATTTGAAGTATTACTACGACAATAAAGAGACAATGTTGCCTAAGATTAGGACTTATTATTGGGACCACCGTGACGAATATTGCGAAATGTCTAAGATTCGCCGGGAACTAAGGAAAATGGCAGAAGAATGATAAAAAAGATAAAGTGATATATTTTTGAGTTTTGGAGTTTTTCTCCCTGGGCTCAAAAATTTGACGGCTGTTTTTTTGAAAGAAAAACCTAAGGAGAAATAAAGGATGTCTGCAATAATCAAAGGTCCTGGCGGCAGAACGCTTTATAAGACTGAGACGGGCTACAGTTCTGTAAAACCTAAGGAATATTTATTGGTAGTTCCCTACAGGAAAGACCAAGCCGTTTATGACAAAAAGCAGGGCGAATTAGTCGCCATAAATGAAAATAAAAAAGGGTCAGTCCCATCAATTGTTGCTGGGGCAAGAAAGCAAATGCCGGGCGTATTTTACACAGAGCCTGTGCGCTTGAGAAGACCAATGACTATGACTGATGCTCAATGGAAGAAATATGTCAATAACAAAGCAAATTCAATTATTGATGAAATGCAGACTGACTATGATGATCAAGCCGGAGAAGATTCATTCACTTTCTATTCTCGCAAAGGAATGGGCGTGATATTACTTTCTGCAGGAAATGTGTCATCAAAAATGAAGGCTCGTGGCGCTTTCAAATATTCCGGGGCTGGAATCTATAGTGTAGCCGATGACGGCAAATGCGTCATTACAACTCTCCAGAAGATATATGGATTTCCACAATCAAAGATTTTAAAAGGACTTGGCGTTGAGAATGATGATGATGGCATTGAACCTAAGCAGGTTTTAAAATTCTGTAAATTGTATAACATCTCTTGTGTCGGTGTTGATGGTTTTGGAAAACCTCTTGTTTCATTTGTAGCAACACAAAGGCACAGAAAGCCGCTATATTTCGTCAGCAGAGATAATCATTTCTATTTGATGGATACTGCTAAGACAAAGTATTATCAGAAGAAGAGGGGAAATAGTTTTGCAAGGGAATCAAAGCAAACTGAGAAAACTGAATTGCCAATCATCTTCTCTGATGAGATTCCTGACTGGAACTCTAAAAATCATTTCATTGTCTCATCCTATGCTGTTGTCAAAGATTGGGTTTCAAATTATATTAGCATAACAAACAATGTTCCCCATATTCATGTAGGCGCAACTGAAGCAGATTCAATTTATATCAAAGGATTTCATGATGAGAATCTCCGTGTTTCTGTCAATCCTCAATGGAAGATTGTTGAGGAAATTCAAGAACAAACAAAACTAAAAGCAAATGTCGTCTCTGATATTTCTAGCGCGTTGGCTCAAAAGCATTTGCCCAACTTGCCAAAATCATCATTAAATCATTTCATGTTTGATATGTTCAAAAAATATCATCCTACTCAACATTACGCACAATTATTCAAAGAAGAAGACTATGACAACCTGCAAGCGTGGGATGTTAATAAACAATATACGGCAATTTTAAGAGATTCTGCCTATCCATGGTACATCATGAATGCCTTCTCTATGCCTGAACCATTTGACGGAATTGTTAAAGATGGGTTCTATATCATTAAGACTGAGAATATTTGCCCTTGTAAAGGTGACGGTCTTTATTCTCGGGCCATAATAGATTATCTAACTCAAAATGATATTCCATTTACCATTACACATCAGATTCTCCCTTCATCTACTTTGCCTTCTACATATTTCCAAGAATTCATTGATTCTGTAATGACTGAATTGCCATCTAAATTCAAATATGTCATTAACACATTTATTGGACTTCTCAACAAGAACACACAGAAACAAACATCTCTAAAAGCGTTTAAAAATCAATCAGATGTATTTGTGGATATATGGAATAACAAAACAAACTACATGGAGATAGATGTGGATGTAGAAACCAAAGTCTATGTCTCAGCATATATCAAGACAAAGAAACTCTTTAAAAACAATATGCCCATGAATTGTCAAATTCTTGATTTGGCTGCTATTCAACTTGCTGAGGGAATGAAGCATTTGAAACAAAAAGGCGCAGTCATTGTTAAATATAAAGCGGACTCTATCACATTCTCTCATCCCGATAAACTAGACATTGATTTAAGTGTGTCAGCATTGGGAGGGTGGAAAATAGAAAAAGTCAAGTTAAATGACAATGTTTCTCTTCCTAAGATAAAAAACATGGATTTGATAATTCCTGTTAATGAGTGGTCAAATGAGATAAATGAAGGAGACATGGATTTAGTTGAGTTTCTCTCTAAGAATTCAGCAATGCTAAATGGTCCTGCAGGATTTGGTAAATCATATCTTCTAAACAAAGTCATTGAGAAAGTTGGAGTGGATAAATGCTTGGCTTGTAGTTTTACAAATATGGCAGCAAACAACATTGACGGCTCAACATTCCATAAATTGTTTAAAATCAAAATCACAGACACTGAAGGTTCTTATGACGCTGAAAGAATCTTTGAAGGCAAAGAGATTCTCATTGTTGATGAAATCTCTATGATTCCAGATTGGCTATATTCAAAAATTGAGGCTGCTAAGTTGTTAGGTCTTCGTGTAATTTGTGCAGGAGACTTCTCACAATTGACACCCGTTTCTGCTTCATCATCTGCTGAGAATTCATTATTGCTCAAAATGCTATGTGAAAATAAAGTCAATCTAACTCAATATAAACGAGGATCTTCAGAATTGCTTTCTGCTTTGACTAGTGTGCGTGAAAGAAAGTCTGTGCCATTTCTTAAAGGAGAACATGGACAATTACATTTCGTTTTCACACAATACATGAGGGATAAAATCAATAAAAAGTATATGGGGAATAAAGGATGGGAAACAGGTGTTGAATCTGTACCTAGAGTCTATAATGGATTACCTCTGAGATGCTGTGTTAGTAAAGAAGATGGAAGCATGTTAAATGGTGAAAGATTTGTTGTTAAGTGTGAAGGTAAAGGGAATCAAATACATAAATTTGAGATTCATTCTCTAACAAGAGAAAATGTGCAGGTCATAGAGAAAGATGATTTAAAAGACTTTCTCCCTGCTTATGCCATAACAGTTCATGCTTCTCAAGGATTAACAATTTCTGAGCCATACACAATCTGGATTCAAGAACAAACACAATTTAGCGAAGATGATATTTGGCGCTTGATATATACAGCAACAAGCAGAGCAAAGAGTTTTGACCAAATCAGAATTCAACATTGTTAAAGGAATAGTAAATGAAATCTTCAGGCTTCTTCAAGAAGTGTGAAAATCTTCAGGCTTCT
>JAULBY010022709.1:0-18108 GCA_032358315.1 Ophiocytium majus | reverse complement strand
CCAGGCCGAAGCCTGTGGGGTGATTTGTCCACCAGGTGAAAAGCACCAGACAGCCCCCACACCTACACGCGCCGGTCTACAGTATCAAAAAAACTTCAACTATGGAGTTTTATCGCCAAGCCCGTGCTCAGCCCATGCCTCCAGCAGCTCCGCGGCAGCAGCACCCTGTACTACAGCGCACAGCTAGTAGCATGTACTTCGAAGTACACGCATACAGTTCAAGTATACATATACTTTGAGTATGTGCTACGGCAGTATGTACTTCGGAAGTATAGAGTACGTGAAGTATATATATATATTTTCAAAAGTATATGGGGCCACATGTGATCCGGTTGGCTGCCACATGCCGGCGACCAATGTTATCTGGGTTGCCGCGCCCACTACTGCAAATAATACCATGCTACTGGTAAAATACAGTAGCCGTAACACAGCACAGGGTGGCTAACTTCACATCTGAAGTTCTGTGCTCACCTGCCGCGGCAAATCCTCCATGGAGTTCACGTCCAAACTCAGCCCCCCTCAACTACAAGAACTAGGGGCGGCAAGCTTCACAATTGAAGTTATCTGCTCACCTGCCACAAGTTACTCCATGGAATACACGTCCGTGCTCAACCCCCCTCAACTACAACAACTAGGGGGCGGCTAACTTCGCATCTAAACAAAGGCGGCTAACTTCACAATTGAAGTTGATTACTCACCTGCCGCGGCAAGTTCTCCATGGAGTACACGTCCATGCTCAGCCCCCCTCCCAGCCCCAGCTGCCCCGCGTCATTGCGCCCCCACCCATACAGCTCGCCAGTGCTGGTCAGCGCAAGCGTGAACGCGTGGCCCACACTCAACCGCGTCACCACCTGCGCCACGCCACGGCAGTACACACACACGCACAGAGTCGCACACAGGCATGGGCACGCTCACGCTCACGCCGGCACTGCAACCCCGCTCAAGCTCTTGTGCTACGTTGTACCGGTATATATATATATTTTTATTTATACAATTATGGGGGAGGCGGCACTGTGAAACTGGCGTGCGTGTGTGTTGGGGGGGAGCGGAACTGGATACCACGGTGACACTTGTGTGTGTGGGTGGGTGTGTTCAACACTGTGCTGGGGGGGAGGGAAACTGGAGACCACGATGACACTTTTACTGCTGCAGCTGCTAAGCTGCAGCACATAATGGGGTGCCCATTGTGTGTGTCTGGCACACTGTCTGCACAAGTCCTGCAGTGGCATTGGCGTGTACGCACGGCTTAGCCTGCGCACCAGGCGCCACGGCGGCCACCGCCGCGTGAGCCGCAAACGTGCTACCAACAGCGTTGTGGTACCAAGCTGCTGAGCAGCAACAGCAGCATGTGCTCAGCAGCAGCATGTGCTCAGCAGCAGAGAGGGCCTCACCTTATCCTCAAGGCCAAGCACAGGAGTGGGAATGGCGCAGTCGCCAGTGCCACCGTTGCCCAGGCGGCCGTACTCGCCCGCGCCGCATGCCCACACCTGCACTCCCAGCATGGTAGGAATGGTATGGCGTGAGAAACAGGCTTTCATGTGCGCAAACATGAAGATATGCAATGCGTGGGGAACCAGACGCTCATGTGCGCACATGGTAAATGCCCATGGCGTGTTTTCAAAACTACGTGTTTTCAATACTTCTCCATTCACTGGTGGACATGTACTACGGTATTACCACATGGCACAGCTGCACATGTGTGAGCGGCAAATGCCACCCGACAAGAGGTTGTTGATAGCTTCACAGCTACCACACGTGGCGGCAGAGGCACACGCACTGCAGACGGCAGGGCACGGTGCGCCATGAACAGGCAGCTGCGCGTGATTCTACACTGGCCAATGCGCCAGCCACCAGCAGAGCGGGCTGGCATGTGCACAGCCTTGTGACAGTGCCATGTTTTGCTGGGCACCACTGCCGCAGGAAGCAAGCGGGCGCGCGTACCTCTCCGTCGTCGGTGAGTATCGCAGTGTGGTTTTCGCCGCAGCCGACTTGGACGGCCTGCATCGGGTCACCGGGCAGCAGGGCCAGAGAAGTTGTCAGCGCACATACATATTTCTTGTACTTATTGATAGGCATACAATGATAAGGCACGCGCATGCAGGACAGACAGAGTTGTGGGCGGCAGCTCTGCAGTGGATGCGTGGCGGGGGGGGGGGAAGAACACTTACTAATACTACTCCGAAGTATCTCTTTTGTGTTGTCTTATCTTGCTGTTGCCAACGTGCCAAGTTTGTGCACGGTGCTTGGTGTGCTTGGGCGCATAGTGTTTCATTCGTTTTACAGGACCCATTTTTTAGGTCATGTAGCAAACTTGGAGAGGCGGATTGCACAGACTGGGTGCCCACTCGTGGCCAGTGCTTGCACTCCAGGTACAGGTGTGCACATGTTGTGCATGTGTTCGTCATGCCATAGTCATGCAATTATGGAATTTATGTAGGTGTTTCTAGTACTTCAAGTATGTACTTGGAAGTATTTGCAAACGTATGACTGAAGTAGTGTACAGTCTCCACAGTCTTCAACATGTGTGTTTGCATGTAGTTCCTATGGTGGCATTTGCAAAGACATATGTGACTCATGTGTGTACATGTATGAATCACATAGTTCTGAACTACAGAAAGATGTACCGGTACAACGACAATGATGCACGCTCGGTGGGTATTACTCACACACACACCATGACAGCCCACCCCCCGACAGCTGCGACATGAGCACTTGTACATGATGGTCCATGATTATAACGGGTCAGTTGGCCACCTTTGGCGCCATGGTAAGGTGTTCACATGTATGAAGTGCATAATCCGGAGTACATGAATTCATGAACATGTCCACCAATGATGATGCACACGGAGTGAGTATTACTCACACACACACACACCAGCAGCTGGATACGGGCACCTACACATGATGGGACTTGGTTAGAGTGCGTCAATTAGCAACTTTGGTCCCCTTTTGATGTGGATGTCACCATCTTCAGATGTGGCTGCAAGTGTGAGGTGCGTGTCACCAGAAAAGAGAGGAGAAGTTGGCTCCCTGGCCACACAAGTAGATCTGGGCAAACCCACAACAGATGTCTCATGCCGCGCCATAGGCTGTCACACAGTGTTGTGGCGCAAAAGGCTTTGACATACTGGCACAAAGGGACAGCAGGTACCAGGCGGTTTGCAAATGTCAACCTGTCTGCTGCACCGCACACACGACACAGCCTTGAATTGAATAAGCTGGCTCTGTATGTGTGCCTTTGCATGGTGAGAAGTCCATACTAGACATACTGATTGTTATACACCACCCCAGCACATAAAACGCAGGTGCTGGCAAACGAACAGGTGCCGGCGCCGTACATGCATACATGTTCACACACAAGAAAAGGTACACACCGCCTGTGGAAGCTGCCTCCCTGAAGTACTTCACAGAGTGTGGTCACTCAAGGTGCGCTTACCCTGAAGTGCCGGCACACCGACGGTTGCACAGCAACACACACGAAACACTAATGCGTACTTCCGTAATCCTCTAAGTGAGTACATGCAAGGCATTGCAAGAACAGTACACGCGCAATTAAGTGTGGGGTAGTGCCACCCCCTAGCACACAGCACTAACGCAAGGCCTGCACTAAATCGCCCAGGGCATTGTACTACCGTATGCCATTATATAGAAATATGTGCTCTGTTGCAGGCCTCTGGACCACGCACCGAACCGCACACTGCACTAAATCAAAGCGCACTGAGTTGCGAGTGCGCTATATTACATCTACATGTGCAATGCCACCACAACTCTTTTGTGTGATGCACAAGGGGGACACACACAAGCGCCGGTGCGCACAAAAGAAGGGGAGGGCGCGGCGACCATGTATGTCAGCGTGGCTGCTTGCTGGACACCACTGCTCTGCACTGAGATTTATCCACTCGTGCGCGGCGCGGATGTTAAGGTGTGATTATGAGTGTGCGGGGTACTTCAGTTTGCGCAAGCCTGCCATGGCCGCGCCTCCTGCTTGCTTGGGAAAGCAAGTTCTCACTGATGGTGTGCGCGCCCGTTTTGTTTTTCTGTGTACTTGCAGGCTGTCACTCAAGGAATGAAAAAGTTGAGCCACCAACAGGACGTAATACGCACACACAACCAAGTGTCATCCCAAGTACGTGCACTGCCGTCCCATGAGGTGCGTATCGCCGCTGGCGGTAGTGTGGCACGGCGGCGCCCTTATAATAATAATTAGTATACTTGTAGTAGTATGCTACTGTAGTATACTACAAGTAAAATTCAAGTTTTAACAAAAATAGGTGTAATATGATTTCAGTACTTCCTTTGCTGCACACGGAAACTGTTTCCCACGATGCATGTACCGCATACTTCGAAGTACATACTTAAAAAAATTTGACACATGGCATGTACATCACTACTCATCACAACTCACCACGAGCTCCCCCGCAATGGCCTCCACCAGCTGTACGCATGCGCACTTACTGATAGAATGGGTACTTCAAAGTATACACACAAACACTGTATACACACTTCTAGGGGTTCGAGGCATACTACACCACTAGTCAATTGTCACTCACCACGAGCTCGCCCGCAATGGCCTCCACCAGCTGTGGCTCCTTCACATCTCCACTGGTGCTGCCGTGCCCCAGCGCGCCGCCGCCGCTGAACATGCTGCCGCCCCACCCCCACGTCCACAGCCTCCCCTCCTCATCAATGGCGGCCGTGTGGCTGTCACCGCACGCCGCCGTGCGCACCCGCACCCCTGCCGCGCGCAGCGACTGTGGTGACAACACACATGCAGGTGTGTTTAGCAGGAGGAGGGGTCATGGGGAGTGGGGGTGGGGGAGGCGGTGGGGGGTGTTCGGTCATTCATCATTAAGGAGCCCACATATATATGTACACTTCACACAATACTTGATTAATTCATATAAAATGGAGTGTCTGCGCGTAAAACAATTGTCACAGGGAGTCCTGGCGGCACATGTAGGGCTCCACAGCCGATGCTGTGGCAGTCGGCACACTTTAGCACTATTGGACGGGGGGGGAAGGGGAGGTCAGTGTACATGCAGTGTGTGAGGGCATGTGGGACAGATGCAGCAGGTGGTGACTTTGAATAAAAGGGCGAAATGGGGATGTGCAGCGTGCAGATAATGTCTACGTGGTCCATTGATTGATTGGTGGTTTCGCACACAGAGCGGGCTTGACGCGCCGAACTGAGCAGAGGTGGAGGTGCGAAGTGAGTGCAGCGACGCGGTTTTTATGTTCCATCACCCGCAAGACAAAGTGGGGCGCAACAGGGGCATGGCATGGCATGGAGGACCAACATGAGTCCATAACACCATTACTATGTGTGTTTCACGTAGCTCACTTGCTGAGCACGCCTGCTCTGCTCAGCAGCAGCGCCACAACAAGTGCCCCCACGCACACACCTCAACAACCTTGGGCCGACCCACGTTCTCCGTGTCGCCGTGGCCCAGCTTATAGTTGCTGCCGCTCCCAAAGGTGAGGAGTTCGCCGCTGGTGGTCACCACGGCCGTGTGGCTCTGACCACACGCCACGTCAAGCACGCCGCCGTTCTCAAACCCGGGAAGGGGCGTCGGCAATTGCACGGGGTCGACACCAAACGTGCCCTGTGGACGAAGAAAGCAGGGGGGGGCGGGGCTGAGTGGTGCAATGGCGGCATCCCGGTAGGGTTCAGATGCGTCGGGCGGTATCGAGGGCTGTCTTGGTGCATGTTTTGAAAACAGAATGAGGTTTGTGCGGTGCACTTTGTTTGTGTGAAGGTGGTGGTGTGGGCTGCGGTGTGGGTGCACAGAGCTGCGCGGCATGCACTGCTGGCAGCAGTCAAACACGAACAAGCTCACAGGCAGAGACAGCCAGCGTCCATCTGCTGGCTGGGCAGGCCATAAGCTGAGCATCTATGCAAGATCGCAAAGCCTGCCTCACACTTTGCTGACTGGGCTCAGCCCAGTGGGCCTGCTTAAAGGCTGCTGCTGCTGACAGGCTGGAGGGTGCTAGCGGACACTACAACACAGGCACACCACCGCCTGATGCACACAGCAGGTGTGGCAGCGGTGTGTCAACCCAGTGGCAAAAGGCTGTTCACCGCCCCCAGGTGCGCTTGGCCGCCAACACGCATCCAGCAAGGTTGCTGGTGGCTGGCTATTTGCACTGCACCAAGCACTGACCTTTTTCAGCTCCATACCCAGCTGTCCAGATTGCCCCTGCCCCCACACGTATAGCGCATAGCCGCCCTCCCTTTCCGGCACCGAGTATGTGGCACCCGTGCACAGCCCCCGCCGCTGCCTTTGTGGGCAGCGCTGCTGCTGCCGCCGCGCCCCTCGTTGCCAGGCAACTGCGGAGCCGGCTGGCAGGGCCCTGCTCCCTCTGCCTAACGCCGCCACCAGACCAGCTGCTGCGGCCACCATGGCTGCTGACGAGCAGCCTGCGGCTTCACAGGCCTGAAGGGCACGCGCAGTGCGGTGGGAGGCTGACGCTGATGCTGCTGGTGTGGCGTCCAGATCCAAAGCTTTGAAGTGGAGGGGAGGTCCTTGTGCTCAGCAGCAGCTGTGCGATGGAACTGTCAGCTGCAGCGGTGGTTTGTGTGTTGGCGTGCATTCGCCGCTCCCTTCCCCTTTGCAAGCACTGCCAGAGGCAGGAGAAACAGCGACCGGAACAACAGCAGCAGCGGCTCCGGCTCTTGCCCAGCTCACTGGTAACTAAAGCGCGGCTTGTGACTTCGCCAGCACGCAAAGTTCGTTTCAAATTCGGCGGGAGGGCAACATCTGTAGGCTGGGAGTGCTGCTGCCCTTGCTCCATAGAGCGGCACCAGCGAAACCAGGCAAGACTGCATTATAGCAGCAGGACCTGGGGATGCAGGTGCTGTGACCCAAGCACGCACACCCACCAAAGAGACAGCTGCACCAAGCAATTGCACGGCGAGCAGCAAAAAAAAGGCGGCGGCAGGCGCGCTCGACAGTCCCGACACCACCGCCGCCAACACCGCCAACAACGCCACCGGCACCGCCGCCACCACACCAGCAGCTCGCGCTTGATAGCAGCTCACCAGCTTTCACCAGCCCCGGCCAGCACGCTCCCCCTCCCCCCCCCCAACCACCACCACCATCAACACCCACAACACACCATGGCGGACCCTTCGGACCGCACGGACGAAGTTATCTCCCGCGTCCAAAGCAACCTGTCAGCGGTCTACTCCGGCCTGCTGAGCCCTCCCCCCTACCGCCCGCACCACTCCCGCTCCGCCACCGCCACCACCATTGGCAGCGCAGCAGGGCTGGGGCTGGGGCCCGACAGGGCGGCCTCCTACCGCCGGGTGGTCTCCCAGCACAGAACTTCAACTTCACTGCTAACTTCAACACTGCCACTGAAGGCGGCCGCCGTCCCGACGCTGCGTGCTCAGCAGCAGGCGGGGCAGGGGCACAGGCGCAGCGGCACCGGCAGCAGCACGGCGCCTTTCAGTGGGTCCCTGGGGTGGGCGGCGCTGGCGGCGGCGACGGCTGCGGCGGTGGAGGGGGGCGGGGAGGCGGGGGGCAGGGCCAGGCAGGCGGAGGAGAGGCTGCAGGACCGCATCGACGGCATGCAAAGCGAGGTGGGGTGCCAGTGTTTTGTGGGTGCATGTGCGTGTGCCATTAGGGTCGAAGGTCAGATGGTACCTGGTGGTACATGAATCGGGCATTAGTACTGTCTGGGGTGCCAGCATTTTTGTGGATGCAGGTGTGGGTGCCATAAGGGTGGGGCGTCGAATGGTATGATATTACCTGGTGCTGCAGTACTTTCACCCGTAATACTACTGTAGTGCTATCATAAGTAGTACTATCATAAGTGGGAGGCTTGCGTGCGCAGTGGTGCATAGAGATGGAGCACCGGCTGCTGCGCCAAGGTGTTCTGCCAGACAATACCTGAAGGTATGTATGAGTTGAACTGCTTCCGAAATTCAGTATAAACTTGCTGCCGTGGGAAGGCGCGGTGTTTGCTGTGTTCACCCCCTTGCACGGGTCCGCCCCAGGGTGACGGCCCCTACCGGTGGGGAGACCTAGACTTGGTCAATGCCTACAATTAGGTTCATATTCACGTACATGGTGTACTTCCAAGTACGTGTGTACAAGTGCGGCGGGTCAAAAGAGTTGAGGAAGACGAAGCTGCAGGACGACGAGTGCGGGTGTCCCGTGGCCATAGGAGTTGTCAATGGATAGGGGACCCTTTCCAATGATGCACATGTGGACATATCGCTGGTGGTGGCTGCACTGTGTGGCCGAGCGGCTGTGGCACAGCGTGCTCGCCATGCAGAATGAGGCATCGCTATACCGCAGTGCTAAAGATTGTTCTTGTGGTGTGACCTGTATGATGTGTCCAGCCGTGCTGAAGGATGTGCGCGCGGCGTTGGTTAGTGTCACTTTTCGCATTATGGGGCTAGGTGGGCCCATTTAAAAAATAATGTGTGTGCCTACTCAGGTTATCATCGGCGTCTGTTTGTGGGGCAGGTGAAGGTGGGACATGAGTTGTCACCTCATCATGCCTGGCATAGCGTACTTGTCCTGCGATGGCTGAGACATGTGTGTTAATGGAGGTAGAGGTTGACGGGATAAAAGTGTTCCCCGCTGCCAACGCTGAACAGCACTGCTGCTGTAGCCTACCTCTGGGCAGTGCTGCCGCGAGTTGCTGCTGCCAAGCACTGTCGCTGATGATGCTGAGCACTGCTGCTGCTGTTGAGCACTGTTGCTGCTGCTGCTGCTGCTGCTGCTGAGCACTGCTGCTGCTGAGCACTGCTGCTGCTGCTGTCGAGCACTGCTACTGCTGCTGCTGCTGCTGCTGCTGCTGCTGAGCGCTGCTGCTGCTGCTGCTGAGCACTGCTGCTCCTCCTGCTGAGCACCGTGTCCTTCTCCTTTGGCTGCTGCTGAGCACCACAGGTGGATGAGCAGCTGCAGGCGCTGGAGACCTCACTGGGCGAGCTGGCACAGCGCGTGGAGGCGTCCAGGACGGATGACGATGCCACTGCGGAGGCACTGCTGGGTGTCCAGGAGACACTGCAGACACACGCACAAGGCATGGAGGTGCGCTGGCTGTGCGCCGTAAAGCACACAGGCTGGCACGTGGTTAGCCATTGCCACAGTAGCAGTGGTGGTGGTGGTTTTATTTGCGGCGTGGTATGGGCAAAGGCATGGCATGTTTTGTTTGCTGTCGACAAGAAAAAGTACGCGGACGTGTAGGCGTGAGCAGATGTGAGGTTAGGGCTGGACGCGCCAGAGCAGGCCATCTGTCAGTGCGCTAAGCGAGCATGACTAGTGTTACAACAAACGTACCAATAGCCGGGCATAGTTGACTACAGCTGGGCAGCAGCCGCGTGGTGCTAGGCCATGGCATGGTCAAATCTCACTGTTGAAATTCTGCTTCGCCAGCCTTCGTTACTGTTATGCACATGACAGCGAATGTGGGCGCCAGATAATGCGCACCTGGCGGGTTGGGTGCTCAATCGCTCGCCTCTGCTACAATGCCTATGTACCTCTCTGGGGTGCGGGGTGGCTCATGTGCCCACCTGATGTGCCTGCGCCACTGTATCACATGCGCGTGCAACGTGCAGGCAGGCTCTCAGACATGACATACTGGCCATTAACTTCAACATGGTGGGGTGTTTAACTTCAACTGTTCTGTGTGCTAACTTCAACTTGTTTGCGCGTGCAATGCACACGCAGGCGCTGAGACATCCCGTTCTGGCCACTAACTTCATCTGAGACTCAACTTCAACTTGTGTGTGTTAACTTCAACTTGTGTGTGCGTGCAATGCACACGCAGGCGCTCAGACATGACGTTTTGGCCCGGCGGAAGGCGCTGGCGCAGCTGGAAAAGTGGTGCGAAAGTGAGGTATGCCTGCTGCTGAGCACACAAAATGAAGGGTTTTTATGTGCGAAATGTACTTGAAACAGCTGGGGCGTGGTGCGAAGGCGAGATTTGCATGCTGCTGAGCACAAATGATTTATAATACAATGAGGGGCTTTCATGTGTGCTCGAGTTAGCTGGAGTGTGGTGCGAGAGCGAGGTACGCATGCTCGTGAGCGGATGGTCTATGATGCATGGAAAGGCTTTGATGTACCGTAAAGTTGACTTAGCTGGATGCGAGGTGCGATGCTGAAGTATGCTGCTGAGCACACCAAAATGAAGCGTTTTTATGTGTGTGCAATTACTTTGGTCAGGTGGTAGCATGTGCCTTGAACGAACGAGGTGCACTCACTGAACGCACCATGCGTTAAGATTGGCTTGCTTTTGAGTGCACACGTACTGGAAGTGAACGGTAATTGAAGTGCATGCGCACTGAGAACAAAGAACGTGCGTGAAACTGGCACGTGCACATGTGCTCAAACCAAGCATTTCCATGTGCACGCATGCAGTTCTGTGGGCCTCAGGCTTCTAGCATGCGCATGCACCTAAAATGAATGGTTGCCCATGTGCGCATGAACTTGGACTGAACACCGCTTCATAACAGAAGTATATGGTCTTGAATGAATGGGTTCCATGTGCGCGCAGGAGCAGTGGCGCGACCGCGTGGAGGGCATGATCCTGCACCTCACCGATGAGGTACGCACCATCATACACCACACCACACACCCCTCCCGTGCAGGCGGCGCCCACAGCCCTATCACCGACACACACGTGCTTACGGAGATCTCTACCAGGAATGCACCGTCACTTGTGTGTCTCCTCTCCCCACTGCCAATACCTGTGCACAGCCGCCTGAATGCTTACAGCAGTGCCCACCCCTGCGGGGGCCGCGCCATTCTTGGCGGCGACATGCCACACTGGCATGTCGGGCATGGAAGTCTTGCAGTGCATGCCCCTGGTATGCACCGAAGGCATGCATGTGCGTGCACACACGCATGCACGCTCGCCCACCCCTGCGGGGGCCATGTCAGCCCGGTGGCGGCGACATGCTGTTGGACATGCTGAGCTTGCACTGCTGTTGTTGCAGCTGATGCCTTGGAAGCGTAACCCCCTGTGCCTGGCCGCTGGCGCTGCTGCTGCTGGCGCTGCTGCTGAGCGCCGCTCTAACTGCGGCGGCTGTCGCCGCCGCTGCTGCTGCCGCCGCCACTACCGCCGCCGCTGCTGCTGTTGCTGCTGGCGCCACCGCTGCTGCTGCCAATACCTCACCTGCTGCTGCCGCCGCTGCTGCTGCTACCTCATCTGCTGCTCACCGCTGCTACCACTGCTGCCCACAGGTTTGTGTAACAGCGCGGCGCTCCCTCAACAACCAGGCGTCCCTTGGCGAGCGCGCCGTGTCGGAGGATGTGCAGCGGGCACTGGCAGATGTCACGGCAGCATGGCAGAGGGAGGCCGCGCAGCTGCGAAGGTGGGAGCGGCCTCAGTGATGGGTGTGGGCGGGCGTGCACAGCAAGTGGTGAAGTAGTGTGCAGGAGCCGAAGTGTAGTGTGCGAGTGTTATGCGGTAGTGTGCAAGGGTTGGGGTGGTGTGCAAGTGTTGGGGGCACTGCACAAATGATCGAGTAGCATGCCAGTGTCGAAGCAGTGTGCAAGCGTTGACGCAGTGTACCACATTCACACACTTCTTCAAAAGTTTGCATTCCTGATATAATCTTGGTGGTGGTGGATGTGGGTGCCAGCCTGGCAGCGGCGCTGCTGTGTAATTCTCCAAGCTCATGTACTTCTGAAGTACCTCAAGAAATGCAGTAGTAACCAACCTGAACTCCCCGCGTCCCATGCTCACCTGCGTCCTTTGCGACCCTCACCCGTTCCATCTGTAACTGCTTGTAACTGCCTGCAGAATGGTGGAGTCGCTGCAGCAGCAGGTGGAGGAGCAGACTGGGGCTGATCCGCCATCGCCCTTCAGGGCCACTGCAACAGCGCCGCCCTCGCCTGTGCCCGCTCTGGCGCCTGTGATTGCCACTGTCACGGTGAGGCCAAAGGTGCCGGCGCCGATGTCACTGGCTGAAGTCATTGCTTTCACAAGATTTGTGTTAGCGCATACGGTAGGCATCAGGTAGGGAGTCCAGGCGGCGGTGTACCCTATGGCGGGCGGGCCTGCCCGTGTAGGCGCTTCATACACTTCTTGACCTGGCTCCGGTTGTGTTGGCAGCTCCAGTGGTGGGTGGCGCATACACTGGGCGTGCACCTGTGCATGTAATGTTTTGGTACTGCCGGTGATTTTTTGTCGGTGCACATTTATTCTCCATTGGTACGACCCGGAAGCTACCTTCGTGTATTCGATGTTTATGTGGATCAATAAGATTTGATGCTCAGACGATTGCAGCATACACACATCTGGTACCATAATGTGTTATATTTCGAAGTATTATATGTAACTGATGTACTTCAGAAGTAATACTGCAAGAACCAGTATGCTGTGCAATACCTCATACATTTGAAGTACTTCATACGGCACTCAATTTTCTGGCGAGCTGTGTAACCGGACAACATGATGCCGGTTCACAACACCGGTGTGCCAACTTGCCCAAAGACCAGGCAGTCTGCACGCACAATAGTATTGCACATCAAAACTGCCTTGCTCGTGGTATACTTCTTCTGAAGTATCTGCTTCAAGTACTTAAAGTACAACATACGAGGACAGGTCCCAGATGGGTGCTCACACTGTCGCGTATTGCTGTACAGGAAAGTCCCCTAAAGTGGGCCAAAGATCTGATGATGGAATCCGCGCTTCGGTAGGTGCGAGACTTGCTACCCTGTTGAAGTTGGTACTTGTTGGAAGTTCAACTTCAAGTATGTGGGTAGGCGCACGTCTTCGCTTTTTGCTTCGTTCACCCCCTTGCACGGGTCCGCCCAGGGTGACAGCCCCTACCAGCGGGGAGACCTTGAGCTTATCGCTCCTATATGTGTTTTCATATGTATGCATACCTCAAGTATGTATATGTATGTACAATTACTTCAAGTATGCTTCTGTAGTACATGTGCCCCGCTGTTGATGTGTTTCCGTGCTGCTGAGCAGCCCGAGGTGGAGGCGCGTCTGGTGCGGCGCGTCATTGCCCAGCTGCGGGAGGAAGGGGTGAGTGGCCCCCGCATGCACATGTATGTCATGGTGTGGCGCCTGGCAGTGTCCTCTTGCGCCCTCTGATGAGACATGTATGGCATTGTATGGCGCCTGTGTGGCAGTGTCCTCCTGCGCCCTCTAATTCTGCCATGCTGTCAGACACTGCAACGAGCATGGACATGGCATTGTATGCCGCCTGCCTGGTGTATCCTCCTGCGCCCTCCAACGCTGCCATGCTCTGAGGCACTGACACGAGCACGGACATGTATAGCATTGTATGGCACCTGCCAGTGTCCTCCTGCGCCGTATATTGCTGCCATGTTGTGAGGCACTGCAAAGTTTGTTGCGGGGCTGTGCGGCATGGCATGGGAGGCCGGCGCAATGGAGTGCATAATTTGCACTAGTGACGGCGTGCATGCCGGTGCGCATGCAGTCAAAGCGCCCGCGCGCGACCACAACAACTTGCCCTACCTCCAGCTGCAGCAGCGGCCGTGTGCCGCACAGTGCTTTGTACACACTTGGCAGCGGCGCACAGCCTCCAGGGGTGCCATGCCGACATGGCACACTGCAACGGCGGAGAGAGTGTGTGCCAGCTCTCGAGGGGAGCTATTCTCCTGCTTCCTGCCGTGCAGCATAAGCCGCGTGCTGCTACGGATGTGTTTTGGTGTCACACCTTGTTTCAGCGTGCGTCGGCAGCCATAAACAATGACTCTGCGGAACAATCGACCGCAGCGCACGGTGCCACCGCCACCGCCCGTTGTGTCAACACAGGCACTACCCACCACGTCTGCAGCGGGTGCGGCGCAGGGCGCTGTGGGTGGCATGGGGCCCTGGCAGGATGCGGAGGAGCTTGCGGCCAACATACAGCAGGTGACGCTCCCATGCTTCAACTTCAATGTTGAGGTTGTGCTACGCCCACCAACAGCGCACAGGCCCAGTAGAAGTGGCGTTAGTGTTGCGGCAGGCGCTGTGGAGCTAGCCCTGTGGGAAGGCGCGACGTAGCTGAAATGGGCAGTTGCGCACCGCCCTCTGCAGGACATGTGTGCCCTGTGCTAGCTCTGGTGGGCAGCCATCCGCGGCTGCTGCTGCGTGATAAACTTGTGCAGTGAGCTGCGCAGTGCTGCTGCTGCGCTGCATGTTGTTTCTTTTCTGCCTGTGCGCAACTCGCACCCGGTACAGCTATACCTTTTAAGCGGTTACTCGAGCTGCCTTGACCTTGGTAATGGATGGGTTTGATTGAACTTCATCTTCGCGGCACTGAACCGCTTGCACCTGAGCTATCCGTCCATCTAGGCGCGCTTCAACTTCAACAGTGTATTTTACCACTCTCGTCGGGCCACTGAACCGCTGCTACCTGAGTAGCAAATTGTTTTACCTGACTACCCTACTCAAGTCTTACCTGGGTGTCTGCACCTCTACCTGGGTAGGTGTCGGAGCGTGTGGCGGGTGCTGAGGCGGAGCTGGAGCGGCTGCGACGCGATGTCACGCGCACCTCCCTGGCCAGCACCTCACAGCTGCGCGGGACGCAGATGCACCTCAAGTCGCTGTCGCAGGTGCGCACTTCAACTGCTGCACTAATGCAACTTCAGCATTACATAGATAGTAGATAGCAAAGAGGTGCACCGCCCTCCCGGCAGCGGGTCAGCCTGCCACCAAAGCTCTCAGCTGGCCCCTCCTACTTCTACATTTGAATGTCATTGCCCCCGTTCACTCCGGCCAGGCCATCCAAACCGGTTTGACAGGAAGTGGCAGGGCGTGCGGGGTCTGCTGTAACTGTAACTGCAACTTGTCAAACAGTTGAACAGACGGCACTGCGGCGCTCCTGGCTTGCACATCCCGGCAGAGGGGTTCGCATTTTCCCGAGCGCAAGACCGGCTGCGTGCAGTGCTGCTGCGTGTGCGTGCACCAACAGCGCCCCCGCAGCAGTGCATGATCATGCATGGCCATCTGTTTTGCACACTGCTCTGAGCCAGCACCCTGCAATCACTTCTTGGAATAGGTCATCATGGTGGTCCTAAGGGGCGCACATGCCACTGGTGCCGGCGCAGCACACACACGCCGCCAGCGTGCTTGTTCGTGAGTGCGTGCGTGCGCTAGGTGGTGCTGCAGGGGGCTTAAGTGGGGGCAAAGACTTGGTCGTCAGTGTTTTCTCTCCCTAATTGTCCCCTGGCGCTGTGCGCATGCCGGCTGCCAGCTGACGAGAGTGGGGCTGCCGTGTTGTTGTGTGCCTGTTGTCTGTGCGCGTGCTGTGTGCATGTTGCTTGATCGTGTGATTTGTGCAGGAGGTGCCCGTGATGCGTGAGAGCATGGTGACCCTAGAGGCGCAGATGCTGGACATGGGCATGCAACTGCAGCAGGTGAGCTCACAGTCCACATGCAGCTACAGCAGGTCAGCCATGGGCATGCAGCGCTGCAGCGGGTGACTCCACAGTCCACGTGCAGCTAGAGCTGGTGTGCCCATGTCGTGCTTTTGACCAGGCGTGAGTGCTCCACGGCACGTCAGCGGCAGCGCTGCATTCGCCACTGTTGTAAGTGTGGTACCTTTTGTCAAGTACACTGGTTGTAGGTGCAGCGCACGTGTGCTCTGCTTGTGATGAAAAAATGCGGGGCTGTGTCCTGAGCACTTGCGAGTGCTGTCTGAACTGTACAGGGATAGTTGCAGTGGGCACACGCTGTTTCCAAAGCGCAAGAGTCTACCTCTTCCCTGCGAAACCGTTTGGCTGTACTCCGATGCTGCTGCTGCTGCTGCAGCTGCTGCTGGTGCTGGTGCTGGTGCCTTACTGCGTTGCCGCTGCTGCCTATACTGTCACACCTCGTGCGCTGAGCAGGTGCTGACCCTCTTCCTGCAAGACCCGGGTCCTCAGTACGGCGACAGCGGCAGCCGCCGTGGCAGCGCACTGGCCACTGCTCAGCAGCACAGGGCGTCTGCGTACAGCGGCAGCAGCAGAAGGCCCTCTGGGCTCAGCAGAGGCTTGGGCCGCAGCGGGTCTCAGCAGCAGCAGCAGGAGCAGCAATGGGCTGCTGAGCATGTTGCGGGTGGTGAGCAGGAGCGGCAGCAGCGGCGGCGGCGGCGCGGTGGTGACGAGCAGGAGGACTGGGAGGGGTGAGCACGCTCCACTTTGTTTGTGCTACATTAGTGCAGTAGTGTCATACTGTACTATATGTACATACCGCAAAGTACATCAGAAGTACAGGTGTACATGTTCATGTGTACATGTTCGCGTCCGCCACTGCACAAGGTAGGCAAAGCTGGCCCTGTGCCTGTGCAAATACCCCAGGGTATGACTGAGTAGACAGCAGTAAGTGAAAGCGGTGTGTGATACCAATACATGCGGCGCATGCATGCATGTGTGTAAGAGCTGGCAGCCGCCAGCAGATGCGCAGGCCCCATCAGCCAGTGAGCTCAAGGCTTGGGCTGTGGTGCTTTATCTCGAATCCCCACCTTTTGTTGAACGTATGCATGCGATGGTGGTATGGGTAGGGCAGCAGCACTGGATGCAAGCCAGTGCAGGTGGCGCAAATTTTAGGGAATCATATGCTGGGGTCACAGACATGTACTATACCTTTGAGTACTACTTCGAAGTACATACTTTTAAAGTACCTTTGAAGTTTGTACTATTTCAAGTATGCGTACATGTATGTATAACTCTACAAGTATAGACAGTGTAGTGCCACAGATGTCTGAGGCCTGCAACCGCAGCTCGCCCCGTCCCCTTCATGTGCTGGGCGCCCGCACGCCCACCAACCAACTGGCATCAAACCCGTTAACCCTCACCCAGCTCCCTGCTGCAGCTGCGGGCTTCCCTTTTGCACCACCTCTACACCTATCCCGCCCCTCTGTTGCATTGCTCTTACATGTATGACTACAGTAATTGTTGTTTTATGACTTTAAGAATTGTTGTTTTTATGACTATACTATTTGTTGTTTGCAGGGGCGAGACACACGCACATGGCAGACATGCCAGCCGCAGTCATGCAGGCGACTACCCACAGCGCAGGGACAGCGGCGACTGGCAGGAGCGCAGCGGCGGCGGCGGCGCTTTCGAAGACGCCGAACCTGACGCTGATGATGGTGGCTATGGCGGTGGCGGCGATGCATATGATGGTGATGAGCTCCCTGACAATGGTGGGTGCCCGTGGAGTGTGCTACTGTATGGTGTTGTGCTGATGCAAGGTACACGTGTTGGCCGTTCTTTTGCTCCTTGAGTACGTGCGGCCGCATGCCCCAGCGTCTTGCGCACCCGGAGTACAGAAAAACAACAACATAAACAGACACTGCTACTTTAGTTTCTGCTTCTGTTTGTCACTTGTGCGTGCAATGATGCAGCGCATGTAGCGCATGTGCATATGTGTACAGATGTACTTCGGTCATGCATGTGTACATATACTTGGAGTGTATACAGTGCATATTCAACACAGACACAGCCTACGGACCGTCAGACATTACCGTACAGTACACTACCTGACTCGAGCGGAGAGGACATCGCCGGCAGCGTAGTGGCATGCCGCTGCACATGTTGCTGACAGTGCGGCATACTGCCATGCCGCTGCACATGCTGCTGACACTGTTGCATACTGCCATGCCTTTGCACATGGTGCTGACCCTGTTGGCATACCGCCATGGTGCTGCACATGCTGCTGACACTGTGCGCCCCACCTCACTGCACTCCTCCCACGCACCACAGACGACGAAGCGTACGACAACGTGGACGACCACGGCCACAACGCATGGCCGCACGGCGGCGGCGGTGGCGCCAGAAGCGCCCACGGCATGGGCAGCAACAACTGGCAAGCCGGCGGCGCCAGCGGCCACACCGATGACTGGCAGCAGGGCGCCGGCGCTGGCGACACGCACCACAGGGCTAGTGATGCCTGGCAGCAGGGCAGTGCCGCCGGTGACAGCGCCCAGCCCAGACCCAGCGACGCCTGGCAGCAGGGCAGTGACGCCCACGGCGGTCCCGACAGAGCGTCGGATGCATGGCAAGAGGATGGCGGCGGCGGCAGCGGTCACCGCAGGGGCAGCCTTGGCGGAGACTGGTGGCAGCGCAGCGCTGGCGGTGGTGGCGGTGATGGTGGGGGAGAGGAGGCCGGGGATGGGTGGGAGGGGGGGGAGGGGGGGGGGGG
>JAULBY010022698.1:0-18109 GCA_032358315.1 Ophiocytium majus | reverse complement strand
CTGATTTCCTGGTCACACGCACCGTGTGCAAAGGGCTTTCCGCGCCCTAAGCGGAGTTTAATAAGAGTACATACATAGATCTAGACGCATGTGATCGATCGCAATACAATGAATGATTGATTGGTGGGTGGTGTTCATGAACAACAACAAAAAATAATGGAAAAAACGGAAAAAGAAGGATCACCCCCCGCCCCCCCATCCACTGGCTTTCTTTTCGGTAGAAGTTTGTGAGCAAGGTATTTTTCACCAGTTTCAAAACTTTGAAACAGGCATGACCTTCAAGCTGATTTGACGCGTTGCACGCGTGACGCGCCTGGTCGGTGTTCTTGAAAAGCAGCCCATGAGCAGCCACCATATCTCGCCGGCTCTGTCATACAGGCAAGCAGCCATTATTTGAATACTATAGTTGTTGAAACACACGTGCGCACTGTGATATTTACTCTGGGTGTGCATGTGCCCTGGGGCAGCTGCCACCCGGTGCCCTTTGTCCTCTGGCAGTGTCATTGATTGTGCTGCTGCTCTCTTTGATGGATTGCTGAAGGCAGTATCGACGCAGCCACACCGCCGTCTGTAGCACAGGTGCTGGATGACACCGTGTGTGGATTGGACACGGCAGTCGACTTTTTTTCTGACAGTACGGTAGCGTATGGTACAAAAACATCCCCTGCTTTCCACGCCATGCCGCTCCCAGCTGCCCGCCGGGTCCACGTCCTCCAGTGTGAGTGAGGTGGGAGTGGCTTGATGAAAGCGCGCCAGCAAATACCCCCCCCCCCCTCCCCCTCAATTCTAAGGTCTCTCCCGGTGCACTGGGCATGACGTGCTGCATGTGCATGTTGACGGAACTGTGTGCCATGCACCAGGCGCGTACACAAAGGATTCGGCTCAGTCACAATTCAGCCTCAGTACTGTGGTCACTCAAAAAACGAAACAAAAAAAAAGGCCAGAACTGTGCACTGCGCTGTCGCCGCGACTGCTGCACGCAGCGCTAGCGCCCCTCCTTCCGCGCTGTGTTACCAGTGCCGAAAATGGCCCCCTTTCTGATGCGGCCACGCGCTGCGGCCGCTGAGCACCGCTGCTGCCGAGCACTGCTGCTGCTGAGCACTGTTGCTGGAGATGCCATCAAGAGGTGGCGGTGCGGTGGCCGCCAGGAGGCACCACGCCGCGGCACACCACGCACGTGCCATTGCAGCCGCCGCCGCACCCCCTCCCTCCTGGCTCGCAGGATGGGCAGATGGGGCAGCCGCACCTGGGCAAAGTGTGTGTGTGGGTGGAAGGGGGCGGGCAGGGCTGGGCATTAGCACAACATTATTAGCATTAGCACAACATAAAACATGGCCACGTGCTTGCGAGTAGTCCATACACAACAGGCTGTTTCAGCTGGCGCTTGCCGAGCGCCACCTATACGATGCGATAACCATGTCATTTGGTGTACATGTAGTACTGTAGTTCTAGACAGTCTAGATAGTGGGGCGGACTGCATAGGCTGATGCGGCACAGTGCAGCGTGGTAGGCAGGCCAAAGCATCTAAACTACACTACACAGCAGCTGCTCTGGTGCTGAAGGATTGGCAAGGCAGCTGGTGGCCTTGGAGACCGTGGTGCAAGTGCAATGTTGTCCAAAGTGCTGTAGCACCGGCAACCCAATTCCAGCTGCGCTGCAAGTAGACACCACCGATGATGTCTGATGTACTTCTAGAAGTCAATTGTTAGTCAAGAATCAAGTATGAAGTTACGTATACGCTACACTAGAACACATGCAGACATGCGCAGTGGGCGCCATGTACTTGAAGCTTGGTGCACACATGGCATGTGCGGTGGCTGAGAGTGCCCCACCACCCCCGTAGACTGTTCACAGGCTTGTGAATTTGACCGCCAAGGCAGAGCCTGATAAACCTTTTCAAAGCTGTCTACTAGTGGTGTTTATAAACAGAACGAACCACTGATGTACGTCTAGTACACTTCTTCAAAGTATACTTGCTAGTACCAGCTCACACGGTTGCAGAACAACTACGGTAGCATTGACGCCCTCATCTGCAAGACGTAAAGACAGCCCTCCCGTCGCAAGCACTTGTGCGCAGACACCAAGGAGCCCACTCCACCGCTCACCTCTCATCACACCACACAGGGTCCGCCCCCCCCAAGCCAGCATGCTGCTGCAGGTGCTGAGTGATGTTGCTGCCATCGCACATGCCAGAGCCGTGGGGGCAGTCGCGGTTGCGCACGTATGCGCCGCCAGGCTCTCCATGCTGGCGCAGGCACACGTAGCAGTAGTGCTGCTTGCAGCTGGGGCAGCCCTTGATGTGGTGACAGCCGTGCCCATGGTAGTGGGTGATGCGGTAGCTGCAGCCGTGGGCAGTCGGGTGTGCGTAGGGGGGGGGGGAGCACGGCGACACAACAATGCAGGCCAGTGTGCTGTGAGTGTAGTGCGGCAAGTGTATGTATATGGTTTGAGGCCTGGGCTCGCAGCACAGTGGGAGCGCCAACAGTGCAGGCTAGGGTTAAACGACCATGCCGGAGGTGCAACACTCACATCACCGAGTCAGCAGCGACAGCAGGCAGGTGCCAGTGCTGCACAGAGAGCATCATGAACATAGCTAGCTTATAACATACTACTACAGTAGTACTTCAAAGAAGTATGTGGACATCGCTGCTGAGCATGCAAGCTGCTGCTGAGCAGGCAGGCAGCTGCTGAGCAGCGCAGCTGGTGAGGCATCTGTGGCACGCACCCGCAGTTGGGGCAGGGCTTGGAGCTGGCGGTGATGTGGTCTCGTGTGCTTGCATCCGCACCCGTGAGTGCGCCCCTTGTGGCCTCGAAGGCTGCACAGTCGTGACCGGCGCTTTGGCGACACAGGCACCGCGAGCAGAAGGGCGTGGAGCAGAACTGGCACCTGCAGCAGCAGCAGCAGTGCTCAGCAGCAGCAGCAGCAGTGCTCAGCAGCAGCAAGAGCAGCCGCAGTGCAGGAGCAGCAGCAGCAGCAGTTCACAGACCAACAGCAGCAGCAGTGATGTGCGGCAGGGTTGCCCAGAAGCAGCAGCAGTGCTCAGCAGCAACAGTGCTCAACAGCACCAGCAAGCCGCAAAGAGGCACCTAGGCGCACCAAGCCGCGGCGACAAAGAGAGGGCAGCCAGGCGCATGTGAGGCTGGCCACTGAACGCCCTGCTGCGCGTGTGTGGGTGCAGCAGCAGGCAAATACAATCCGCCCTGGATAGTTGCGTTGCTGCAGTAATGATAATAACATGTCATGTAACATGACTCATCTTTGGCTGAACCTCACGGTGAGCTGGCACCTATCAGCCAGCATGGCACGCAGGCAGCGCCACCCCATCAACAGCTATGCACTGGAGCGAAGGTTTGAGGCCGAACACGACAATGCTTACTGCTTCCAAGTATTAGTAGCGTATACGTTGGCCCCGTACAATTACATACCGCTGCTTCCAAGTACTCAAAGAAGTATCATTTATAAATACTTCTGAAGTACTTCAGAAGGATAACCGGTACCACTTGTACTTGTTATACGGGGTGTTTATGCGCATGATGTAGTAGAGCGCAAGTTTGAGGCCGCCAGCAGTGTGGTGTGTGGGAGGTGCTGTGTTGTGTTGCCATCGCACTCACGTTGTCCATGGGGGGCGGCCGGGCATAATGTCCTTGGGCACTGGCTGCTCCAGTGGGTTGAGCCTCGCGCATTCCGTGTTCTGTGGACAGCCGCCAGCAGCAGCAGCATCGCCGCCGCCACCACCACGAGCACCAGCAGCAGCAGCAGCAGCAGCCACATCAGCCACAGCGAGCACCAGCACAGCAGCAGCAGCAGCAGCAGCAGCAGCAAGAAGCAGCACAGCAGCAGCAGCAGCAGCAGCAGCGGAATAACAGCAATGGCGGGTGAGAGCAGAGACTTGGGACTCCGGTGGTGAGGGTGTATATTAGGGTGCATAGAAGGCGGGGGCTGGTTTGCACAGGGAAACGAACAGCAACAAGGCTTCCTCTGCTTCCCCGTTGAAAGGTACCACGGTGCTAGTAGTGCTACTGTCGAGTTCTTTGAAAGCATGTGGGCAAAAAAAATGTCTCCACCACATACTACGTAGTACTTCAAGTGACTCTTGAGGTATATATACAGTACTTCAAATACTCCATGAAGTACACATTCCAAGTAGCCTGACGGTCGCTGATGCCTACGTGCTTGCTGACAGTGCACAGCACGTCTCTACAGTAGGGGCCACATACGACCACGGTAGGGGGAATGGTTGCTACATGCGACCATGCATTACCATGCATTACCTAGGTCGGTGAACGCCCACAAGTACACATCCACAAAAGCACACTTGTATGCCAACAAAACGAGGGCATGTGGCTTGTGTGCCAGTGCAATAAACACCTCACAGGTGTTGTAATGCGGAAGCTGTACAGGAAGCGAGTGCCAGCGATGATGATGTAGCATTAGCACCACGCGAGCACCGGACTATATCACCCCAGCATTGAGCAATTGATGACAACGCCAACGCAAGCCCCAGGCAGCTTTTACCAACAGCTAACGTGCGCACACGGGATGGAGCCCGGCGACACGGCAGCAGCACACGCGCAGATCCCCAATGCCCAAGCCATTGCAAACCACACAGACACGGGGGGCCTACTAGTAAACCTGACTCACTCGATGACTCACTGACTCACCGGGCAGTGCACGAGGCAGTCGGCAGGGTAAGCGGCGCGCACATTCGCGTCCACAATGAATGCCTCAATGCGTGCGCACTCCGCCTCGGACAGCGGCGGCACGTGTTCGTCTGCTGCCGCCGCTGCAGCGCCGCCTGCCGGTGCTGCGGCGGCTGCAGCACGGCAGGGACAGATAGTGTGGGCGTTGTTGTTGGGTGGCTGCGGGGTGGGTGGTGAGGGCCTGGTGCGTAGCAGCGTGTGATGGCCAGGCCGACGGTACCAGTGGAAGCAGAGATAATGTGTGCGCCACCAACAGAAGGAGAGGGCGCATGCGCGCGTGCCATACTCAATAGTAAACTATGGCAAGAAGTCATCTGCGGTACTAGCTGCTGTGCGCGCAGCCGCAGCTGCTCGTGAGTTTGCACGCGAGCGCCCGAGCTGGCAGCGCTCAGCACGGGATGGGCAGTCGCTTGCCCAGTTCAGCCTGCGCGAATGGGATCGGTTATTGCTTGCAGGCGTAAGGGTTGTGTCGCGGGCGCGTGCACCTGGCGGCAGTGCCAGTCAGCTGCGGTCAGTCACTAGCTGGTGTACGCGCCGCCCCAGCAGCCTTTGAGCCCGCACGCGCGCCTGCACCGGCAGCACACTTAACACGTGGTTGATAGTGGCACGCCCACTTCAGCACGCGCATATGCGATTGGTTTACTAAAACAATAGGTAGGGGTTATGTCATGGGCATGCGCACCTGGTGGCGGTGCTGGCGCCAGCAGTGCACGGCTGCGCTTTCCCAGCAGGTTGACCTCCTTTATGCCCATGAACACGTTGCAGCCGGGCTTGAAGCAAACCACGCCCTCCGGTGTGACCTCCGTGCTGTGGCAACCACGGTGGAAAGGGGGGGGGAAGGGGCGGCATGTCTGAGGTGCATACCACATGGTTCCCTGCACTTAGCAACCACCTTGTAGCCTAAAGGCATGCAGTGACCAGGGAGATGTACAGTGGGGCGGCCCACACTACCTTGACTACCCCCTCCACAGTGGAGTGGCCAACCGTGATTGTTTGCTGTTTGTCGCCTTTGTGTGAAAGGATACCTGGCCAGCGGCTGTTCTGCAAGCTGTTAAGCAATGGCATGGAGCATCTCATGGAACAGCTCCCATTGCGTCTGTTGCATGATAGAGTCTTTCAGATACCGCACCAGCTACTAGTAGTGTCTGTGCTGGTCGCGCAGGCAAAGCACACTGGGTAACGCACACCACACCCACACACACAGCGCACCCGCAATAAGTACGGGGTAGTGTCACCGCCCTTAGGGTTAGCACCCAGCACTGAAACACACCTCGAACTGAAGCAAATAAAGCGCTGCATATCGTGATGTTATTATCATCCTCCTAGTCAGTGACACTCTGGACATGGGCACTGCGCCGCATACCACACGCGAGCAAATAAAGACCTAAGACAACATTGTAAGGCATTGTAGTAGCAACAATGGATGTAACTCACTGTGCCTCTGCCAGCTTGCCGCGCAGATACTTGACAGCGTCCTCCACGCACATCTGCCAGGGCACACCACAAACAGCAACAAACACATGATTCATGTGTTTAGATGCCATATACGGTACCATACACATTGTTAGAGCGGGGCAGGGCGCAGAGTGCAGCAGCAGTGAGGCGCCAGGTCACAACACGGTAAGTGAGCTACACCAAAGAACCCTGACAACAGACTCTAGGACGGGCACTGCGGCAGGATGAGTTTGCAGATATGCGAGTGCTTGACTGCCTGTGAGCACACGACACGACCCAACAGTAATAAATAACAACTGAAGTGCTGACGCACACCAAGTTCACACAGGCATGTCTGGCAGTTTGAAATCTTGAGGATGGAGGCGCTGGTGCATGGGTTGCTGCCACCCATTTCCACGTGCAAGGGAAAAATACATTTTTATTTCAACAGGTGCCAGGCGGCGCCTTGGTAGTAGTGCAAGCAGTGTGGCAGGCTGAGCGATCTTATATACTTCAAAAATATGAAGGGCCCAACGATTGAATTTAGGAACCACACTGCCTCCGAAACTTGCCTGGTGTCCACAGCTGCCGGTGCAGAACAGCTCCCCACAGGGTTTGTGCTCCTGCACAGCACGTGTACAAAACAGCACCCAACAACAGCAGCACCAAGTGAGCAAGCAGGGGAAGGGAGACGGCAGTGGAGGTTGCGCACACAGCAGCTGCAAGGGTGCCAGTGGATGGGCCATTCAACTCGTCCTAATGGAGCTTGAATGCATCGCATGCAAACGAGCACCGTTTGGTGCCCACCACCCTGTTGCGCACGCACACGCCCACCATCACACGCACCACACCACCACCGTCATGCCGCACACACACAGACACACACACACACACGCGCAACGGCTCTTCCTAGTTACCAGGGCACACACACTCACATAGCACACTTCGCAGCGAAGATCCCACCGCAGCTTGGCGATCGTACTGGGCTCGCCGCACCCGTTGCACACCGCGCCCCCCGCCCCCCCCCGCACCTCCTCCGCGCACTCCACACACATGAAGACGTGTTTACAGGGCTCGTTCACAGCGTCCGCCGCTCGCACGCAGCAGCGCGTGCACAGACTGGCGGCCGCACACTCCCATGCCGCCGGCGCCTTCGCAGCCGCCGTCCCCCCTGTTGCTGGCTCAGACAGCGCCTCCTGCGGCAGCCATCGGCGGCTGCCGTCGTTGAAGCGCACGTAGTAGCGCAGGAGCACGGAGACGCGCTGCACCACCCCGTAGGCCCCCACGCACGCCGCCATGTCGGCGATCCACCCCACGGCCGCCTGCTCGCACTGGCGGCGCAGCGCGATGGCGTCAGCGGTGACGTGGACCACCGCGCCCGTGGCGAACAAGGGCAGCGGCGCAGGGGCCAGATGCCCGGGGTCTAGCTGCGCCGGGGCGGGGGGGAGCGGGAGCATGGGTACCAGGCGCGGGCGCACGCGGCGCATGGCGGCGACGTCTGGCAGGCGGGGGCCGCGCTGCAGTCGCGGGTGGGGCGGGCCCAGGCCGCGGGCCACCAGCTCGAGCACGCACATGGGGAGAAAGACCTCGCCGGCGGCGATGGGAAAGAGGACGTAGCAGCCCATGCGCTGGCGGTCGGCCATGACCGTCTGCACGACGCCGGTGTGGCCGCTCACGTACGCCGTGAGGGCGGTGTAAGGAAGGTCGATGGCCTCAATGCGCCGCCGAAGCTCCGCTGCGTCGGCGATGCAGCACACGCGGTCGCCCTCACGGAAGTCAGCGCCAACGCCCGCTGGCACCGCTGGCGCTGCTGCTATGCCTGCTGCTGCGGCCGCACCTGCTGCTGCTGCTGCTGGTGGTGGTGTTGCGGCCGCTGCTGCCGACGCGGCGCTGCCGCCGCGCGGCATGACGGCAAGCACGGTCGACGGCAGCCACCACGAGAGGTGGTTGTCACCGAAGGCCACCCGCCACAAGTGCCCTTGCACCTCCACCACAGTGCCCAGCTGCCCACACACCATGGCCATTACATCGTTCCACCCCAGGCCGCCGTCCTCCACGCCTGCGCGCAGCACGCCCGCATCCCTAACACACTGTACCTGCGTGCTCAGCTGTGGTGCAGCCGCTGCCGCCCCTGCTGCCGCCGCCATCGCTGCCGCTGGCACTGCCGCCTGTGGCACTGCCGCCACCGCTGATGCCTCTGGCGCCGTCACCGCCACCTGCAGTGCCGCCGTTGCCGCCGCCTCTGGTGCTGCCAGCATAGCCGCCGCCGCCTCTGGTGCTGCCAGCATCGCCGCCGCCGCCTCTGGTGCTGCCACCATCGCTGCCACTGCCGCCGCCGCCGCACCGGCAGGTTGTGGCACTGGCGCTGCCGCCTGCAACGCTGCCGGCTCCGCCACCGCCGCCGTTCCTGGTGCCGCCACTGCTGCCGTCGCCGCCGCCCCCAACGCTGCCACCACCGCCGTTGTTGCTGGTGCCGCCACTGCTACCGTCACCGCTGCCGCTGCCTCTGCCGCCGCTGTGCCAGCCGCCACCTCATGCGGCGCCAGCGGCCTCACCGCGCCCGGCGGCAGCGACCAATCACCAGCCAGGGCGGCGGCGGCCGTGGCGCCACTCATCACACAGCTGCTGCTCACCATGCCTGTACAAAAGGGATGAAAAGGCAGGGACGCTGTGTCACCTCGCACTTGCGCCACCGTGCCCAGCGTCATGGCGGCCAAGTGAGTGGCTGCTGCTGACGCCAGGCCCTTCCCCCCCATGGGCTTTGCTGCTGCGGCGGCAGCGGCGGCGGTGCTGCGCGGCGGCAGGGGCTCCAGCAAGCACAGCGGCAGCACCCAGGGAGCAGTGTCGCTGGACACGAAACGCACGGCGGCGCACTCGGCGCCCACCAGGGACACCACGTCGCCACGGCAGCCCAGCAGGTGCACCATGCTCGGGTGCCAGCCGTCCGCGCGCGGCGTGGCGGCACACAGCTGGCGCAGTGCATCCGCGTCATCTATAAGCCTCACCACCGACCCTGGTGACACCGCCGCCGCCTGTGGCTGCGGCGGCGATGCACCGCCGCTCGCTGCCCCCGCAGCAGCAGCGCCCGCCGCGGCTGCCGCTGCGCCGCCGCCGCTGCTGCCGCCCCCTTCCATGCCCCCGCAAATCATGGCCACCCGCTGCAGAAAAGGGTCCACGCCGTCCCTGCCGCCCGCATCGCTGTCGCTGCCCGAAATGGCGCCGTCAGTGCTGCTGGCAAAGCTGAGGACCACTGGGGAGGGCACGCGCTCAGGTGGCAGCTCCAGCGCCCCAAACGCCACCCACCCCCCTGGCAGGCCACCTGCTGGTGCCGCAGCGGCGGCGGTTGCCGGCGCCGCTGCCGCCGCCCCCTCGCCCGCCGGGACAGCGGCAGCCAGCGCCGCCGCTGGCAGCACCGCCGTGCCAACGACTCTGCTGGGGGCGGAGGCGTCGGACGCTCCGCAGAAGCGCACGTGCACCGCGCCCATGCGCGAGAGCCCCGTGACAATGCACAGCTGGCCGGCCAACGCGCTGCTGTGCGGGTGACATGCGCCCAGCACGGCTTTGCTCAGCGCCCGAAGCTCCTCCGCACGGCCCGCCACCCTCACCACCGTCTCCCGCGCCTGCTGCACTCCGCTGCTGCCGAGGGGCGGCGCCAGCGCCGTGGCGGCGGCGGCGGCGGCGGCGGTGACGCCGCGCCACGGCACGATGCGCAGCTCCGCAGTGGGGTGCCAGCTGTGTGTGCCGTCGGCGGCGCGCACGCGGCAGCGCGCACCGCACACAGACAACGCCACCACCACTCCCTGGGTCGCTGCGGCTGCCGCCGGCGCTGCGCCTGCTGTGCCCAGAATGGTGGCGACCGGTGGGTTGCGGAGTCTCACCAGAGTGCCCAGTGCTATGGGCAGCAGCGGCTGTATTTCGCGCACGGTATAGCTGTGCTCAGCAGCAGTGGCGGCGCAGCGCACGCGGTAGGGGCGGCTGCCGCCGCTGATTGCCGTCACCTGCGCATAGGCGGCAAAGCGTGGTGGAAACGGTTTGTAGGGGATCACAAGTGGTGAGCGGTGGGCGTACAGGCACCAGTAGATCTAGAGCTGGTTGCGTGCACACTCTGGTTGCTCGGGTGGAGTTTTAACACACACTTACCTGGACTGCATAGCAGGCACTCGCCGAACACCACTTCAACAACGCTGCAGTCGTTTCCGGCAAGCACCACATGATAATCTGCCGTCTGCGCCACCTTACACCTCAACTCATACACCAGCATGCGTGCACACATGGTAAGGCTGCACGGCCCTCCCACTGCTCAAGACGTCACTGCCATTCCGAGGTGCTGATAACTCACCGTGCCGGGCTGGTCACCGACCAGACACCCCGTGGTCTCGCAATCCACCAGCATCACCTCGCTGCCGACGCCGATCGGTAGCGCCGCCAGCAGCACTCCTTCCGGCAGCAGCAGCTGCTCCGGCAACGCCTCGCCACCACCATCACCACCACCACCAGCTTCCTCCTGTTGCTGGCCGCCCCCCGGCACAGCGTCAGTGGTGTGCGGCGGCAGCCCCTGCACGAGCCATAGCCGGTCATCACGGCTGTCGCGTGCGACAACCGTGACCACCGCTCCCAGCAGCACCCGCATGCCATCTGTCCACGTGCAGCCCAGCAGCCCGCACAGGTGCTGCACCCAGTGCGCGCAGTCCGAAACGTATGCGGAACTGCCAGCGGTTACACCACCGGGCACGCGTGAGAGGCCACGGGCGTCGCAAGTGATGGTGGTGGGGCCAGTGGGGCCTGCACGCAGGAGGACCTTGTATGTCGGCGAGCCCGGGTCGGCGCGCACTGTGGGCGGGCGGCGGCACCAGAGGAAGCAGTGACAGCAGGAAGCAGAAGCAGGTTAACAGTGTTTGAAGGTAGTGATAAGGGTGGCTGTGAACGGGTGCCTGAGGGGGTGCCCACATGGGCAAGCAGTCGACAGGCAACGCCGCGGCAGCTCCGTAGGTGCACGGGCCTGAGCAGCACCACACGAAAGGTGCCACTAGCAAGCAGGAACGGATATGCGAGCAGCTTGCGCACGTGAACTGTGTGCAAGTCGTTCGCCTGGGGCGAGCAGCAGGGGAGCAGCCACGCAACAACGTGCGACGCCACGCGAAACACGATCACTTCAACTTGTGTTGCTCACCTACGCAGCCGGTCTCCCCAATCAGAGCTTTGCGCAGGCTGCCCTCGGGACAGCCTGCCGCCACCGTGACCATGTCCCCAATGCGCAAGGACACCACTGTCACCTCCTCCCCCGCACGTGCCCGCTGGTGCCGGTGCCGGCCGCCATCTCTGAAGCTCGCCAAGCTCGCCACTCTGCTGCCATTTGCGAAAATCGCCGCAGAAAGGGAACTCAGTCCCAGCAACTCCGGTGATGGTGGTACCGCTGGCTCGGCTGGCGCGACACCAGCTGTTTCACAGTCATGGTCGCAGCGCAGCCGCTTCATGCGCGTGCGCTGCGGGCGTCGCCACCCCTCCCCCCCCCCTCCCCTTTCCCGGGTGCCGACTTTGAATTGCGTACGCAACAGGCAGTGGGCAAGGCTCCTGACGCCGTGCTGCAACCCCTGCCAGCGCGGCGCGGGGGCTGCAGCTGCACCCTCCCAACCCTCTCCGATTCCGCCACCCCTCCACAGACCTGCGATGGTGTGAAGGCTCGCTGCTGCCCGCCACCAGATGTTGCTGAAAGTTGAAAAAAAGTTGCCCTGTGCAAAAGCGAACTGAGAGGCGTGCACGCGCGTGCACACGTCGTCCCGTGAACGTTCGCAAATTTTCCCACGGTTCGGTTCAGCAGCATGCATGCGCATTTTTTTTTAAAGAATGACGTGGCAATGGCAGTGGTATGCAAGTTTCCAAGCATTAGGCCCACGTGTGATTGTCCACGAATGCATTCATTGAGCCCGCGTCTCCGGCTGTTTTGTGGCAAGTTTTGCACCAGGTTTCTTTTTCGCAAATCGAGTGTGTGTGCGCGCGGCGCGCACCTGGGCAATGTGCCATCCAAGTGTGCGCTGGGGGGGGATTGCCAGTGCCTACAGCAAAATATGTACTCGGGTCGCCATGTCGTTGCCTATATATAATCCGGCAAGGCCGCCTGTTGGTAATACACACTGCAGCATGCGCGACAACCCCAACATTGCGCCCTGACGGCTGCTGCAGTACCACAGAGTCCCTCTAACATCGCGCATCCATGCTGGCACCTGTCTGATGGTGGCCTACATGTCTACCATGAACTACCAATTGCAAGGCTGCTAGCTAGCCACTAGCTGTAGCACGAGCGGCGTTGCGAGACCAAAAAAGTGCCGCACAGCAGCCACTGTGGCTGACAGCCAGGGCACACACTGAAAAAGCAGCAGAACCCTGTGCAAGCACTGCGACTGCAGTGTCAGCGTGTGCACAGCGGCCCAGTACCGCTCCCGTGTGCCCTGCAGCAGCAGCTGACAGCCATGCTCCTGCTGTGGCAGGCACGCTGTAGCAACCAGCACCTGCCGTCCTACTTGCCTGTGAAGCCCGTCCCACACTCTCCACACACCACTACTAATCATGCCGCTGCGCCGCCGCCGCGCCGGCACCCAGGCCATCCCCTGCCCCCCCTCCCTCCGCTGCCGCTGCGGCTGCCACCCACCACCTTTGTACCTACTCCGCTCCTGTGTCACCCACCAGCCACCTTCCCTCCAACGCCACCCCCACCCCATGCCTCAGTACTCAGCCACTGGTGCCGGCATGGCTCGCCCCCCCGCCAATCCCCCCCCAGAAGGCAGGCAGCCCCTGCTGCATGCACGGGCCACCGCTCATGGGCGCCCACTCCTGCTGCGGCTTGCTCAACAGTGGGTTGCCGCCAAAGCCACTGCTGCTGCTGCTGCGCCCAACTTCAAGTTGAACTCCGGGGGGGGCGCTGGCGCAGGGCACGCCCACGGGGGCGGCGCCCGCAGCGGCCGCGCGCCGCACGGACGCCAGCTCCGAGTGCGCCGCCCTCAGCTGCGCCCCCTTGTCCCCCAGCAGGATGGTGACCTCAACGAGCGTCGTCCGCAGCTTGGCGAGGTCGCCGCGCAGCTGCGCGACCGCCGCATCACTCTCCACTTGCCCCTGCTGCTGCTGAGCACCACTGCCCGCCTCCGCCACTGCTGCTGAGCTCGCGCTGCTGCGCTCCGCCAGCGCCGCGAGCAGCTGCTCCGCCCGCGCGGCCGCCTTAGCAAGCGCCCTGTCCTTGTGCTCAGCAGCCGCCTTGAGCTGCGCGGCCTCCTGCTGCGCAGCCGCCAGCTCCCGCCGCGCCGCCTCCGCCGCCTCCCACGCACGCGCCAGCTCGCCTAGCACCACGTCACTGGCGCCCTGCTGCTCCGCCGCCGCAGCAGCTCCATCCCTTGCCCTCTGCAGCTCTTCCCGCAGCCGCTCCACCGTCTTGTCCTGGCGTGCCACCCTCTCGCGCAGGCCCGCGCACTCCGCCGCGGCGTCCGCCATAGACCTCTCCTTCTGCTCAGCAGCAGCTTCCAGGGTCGAAATGCGTGCGTTGGCGGCCGACAGCGCACGTGCCTTCTGCTCCGCGGCTGCGCCCAGCTGCCCCACCTGCACCTTGGCGGCGCCCAGCGCCCTGTCCTTCTGCTCCACGGCGGCCTCCAGCTGCCCCAGCTGCGTGCGCGCGGCCGCCAGCGCCCGCTCCTGCTGAGCACACCGCGCGTTCGCGTCCGCGAGCGCCGCTGCCGCCTGCTCAGCAGCCGCGGTCCCCTCCTCCCGCACCGCCGCCAGCTGCGCGCGCGCCGCCGCCAGCGCGTCCCCGTGCTCAGCACTCCCTGGCTCCGCTAGCTCCGCAGCAGCAGCTTTGTGCTCAGCGGCAGCCTTCTGCTCCTGCAGCTGCGCCAGCTTTGTGTGCGCGGCGGCAAGTTCCCGGGTTTTGTGGTCCTTGGAGGCGGTGGCGGCCGCGAGCGCTCGCTCCTTCTGCTGCAGGCGCTGCGCCAGGTCTCGCGGGCTGGGGGCGGGGACGCTGGCGTTGGCACTGGTGCTGCGCCTGGTGCTGCTGAGCTCGGACGGCTGCCTGCTGCTGGAGCGGGTGCTGGCCTCCGAGGGGGTGCTGTCGTTGTCGTCTCCGAGGGAGTTGTCAAACAGGGCCGACACAAAGTACACAAAGGACCGCACCTGTTTTGTGGGGGGGGCAAGGGGGGGGGGTGCAAAGGGGTTGTGAGGGACAAGGCAGCAGTGGGGGTTGCAGGGGGCAAAGGCGTTGGAAATGAGGGAAAGACAGCTGCTGCTGTTGCATGGTTGCAGCGGGGCAAGACCGTGCGGTGCAAGTAAGCGGCAGGAACCGCTCAGTGGACAGGCACGCACCCAAGATAAAGTGTGCGTGATAATCTTGGCGGCACAGCTGTAACCGCACTATACACTCGTTGCCTGTGCGTGTGCTGGCTATCAAAGAGGAAGATCAGCAGGGGGAACTGATGCACACCCACAAGCTGCTGCACAGGACATGGTGCCTGCTGGTGGGTTTACAAAAGAAGCGCGGTGTGTGTGACGCACCTGCACTACGCAACCCTTTTCAGCGTCCCATGGAGTTTTGGCGTTCTTGTCGATGTAAACCTGCAAGGCGCCAAGCACAGTGTATGTTGGTGTTGGAAGCAGGGCAGCAGGCAGCAGCAGGCAGCAGCAGGATGTGGACCAGGTAGCCAAGGCCCGGCAGCAAGCGCCCGGCCAGCCAGCAGCAGCAAGCCAGCCAGCGGCAGTAGGACATTGCTGTACTTACGCAGTCAGCTATGTGTGCTACCATACTGCATGCATACAACATACTTCGAAGTATGTTCATGATGCGAAGTATATATATATGAATTTTGCATACGTTGTGAACGTGGAGGCGCACTCACAAGGAGCCATGCAGCTACACTTGACTCCACGTTTGTAGGCTTACACTCTGGGGAAGTGTGTGTCACGCAAACGTTTCACTACACGATTATTTGCTCCCTCAGTGATTGGTGTGCTGATTGCGGCGTGTGAAGGCACCCTTGGGTAGTCTCACCCAAGAAAACTTTTTTGTCGGCGTAGTGCTTGCTCTGGAGTATCCAAACTGTCAAAGATGTGCACTGATCGGCGAGTGCGGAGTGGGTTTACTTGCTTTTGACCGCTGATGAAGCACCCCATTGGCCCGCCATTTTGCACCAGCCATGGCAATAAGTGGCTGCATCAACCTTCCACCTCCATTACTATAGGTTCTGAGCCACACGCAAACCTCGAACCTCACCTGCACCCCGGTGAGCCCCCTGGATGAGAGTTCATCCCCAATTTTCTTGCAGGCCAGGCCGTGCTTGGAGTTCCGTATGAGGTCCTTGTGGTGGCTGACGGCGTTCAGCAGCCACCCACGGTGCTCCGTGGAGTTATCTGCAGCGGGCGGCATCGCTTTGTTCGCTGCTGTTTCCCGCTGCTGGGACCGCTCTTGTTCGCTCTGTTGAACTGGCACGAGGTCGCTGGGAAGAAAGCCAGCTGCCCGCCGTTGGGAGAGGTGGCTGTTGCTCGCGTCCTCCTGCTCGTTCTCCGGCACTCAATGCCTCGGCACACCTACGAACTCTGCTGCTGGATGCTGCGAACTCTCCTTGCCTGCTGCCTGCTCTCCTCCGCACTTGAAGATATTTGGGAAGGGAAGACGAGTTCAGGCTAGCCTAGGCAGACGGCCAGCACACCAGTGCGAGGGAGGTGAGTCGTCTCCTCTTAGCAGAGCGCTGCGAGAGACAGATGCTGCCGCCGTGGTGGTGGTGCAAGGTGGAACTGGTGGGTACGAAATTTAAATGGTGCTCAAACGGCCAACTTCAAGTGCCAAAGTTCAAGTGCAGCAACTTCAACTCACCTGTCTCAGTGATCAGACACAAGCATGCGTACACACAGATCGGTGCAGCAGCAGCGACGACAATGCTGCTCAAGGCCTGTGTGACTGTCAGGCTCCCCCCGTCGTAGGTGCGGCGTAGCTGCGCTCCGGAGCACCTCTCCTTTCAGGGCAGCTTTGGACGTTACACTCTGTGACTCCCTGCACACGCCTCTGGCGTCCCGTTGTACCAGCCTGAAGCTCGCCCGGATTGTTGCGAGGTTGTGAGTGGGCACAGCTCTCATCACTGCTGCTGCTACCAGCGACTGCCTCTGCTGCTGCGGCTGGTGCTGCGCACGCACAGCACCCCAATACAACAGCGCCTTTTGGGAGTTGATTGTTTTGCGAACAATCGACAGACGTCATAAACACACGGTTTCGTACAGCAACAGCGAGGGACGCCTTCGTACCCGATGGACCGCAGCAGCAAGAGGTTACCCTCCCTCGCTACACCATCCAGATACGGCGTTCGCCTTCCCACCCACACAGCCAGCGAAGGCCGTCGCCAGCACCGCCGCCACGGCTGCTTCAGGCGTGGCGCGCTGGTGGCGGTAGTGCTGTGTTTAGGGGCATCACTGGCGGTGCTGGTGGTCGACAGCTTCTACATTATACACCTGGAGGGAGTATTTTTGCCATGGGAGCGCGTTGAGGCCCGCAAGATGGCGCTGCCAAAGGATCCCAGGTGGGCAGTGCAGCACCACAGCAGTGCTTGTCACACGCGGCAGTTGCGCATGCACCATCTGCTGCGTGCTGTGAGTAGCCTGTGACAGCCGCCACCCAGTGTTGTGCATCTACTCGTGGTGCCCACCTTCTGCAGCTACCTTGCACCACCGAAATGCAGCTGGCGCCCGCCCCACAGCGCATCCGGATGCTGGCAGTAGACCATCTCAAAACAGGCACAACCACATAGCCCTACACTACCGCACTCAAATGCGCACCCATCACACGTTGCGAGCACACACAGCAAACCCTCACAACCAGCAGCTTCTCCATCCCCCGATTCCACCCTTGCTGGGGCAGGTTTACAAACACAACCGCGGAGAAGCTGGCAGCCGTTCTGCCAGTGTGGGTCATATCGCTGCGGCGCGTGCCAGGGCGGCGCAGTGCGGTGCGGCTACGTCTGGCCGAGGCCAAGGTCCCTTTTACATCTATCACGGTGGTTGACGCCGTCGACGGCCGCAACGCCTCCGCCGTGCACCCGGACGAGCTGGCAAAGTACCTGGACGAGAGGCATCAGAGGCAGTGGCGCCAGGGGCAGAAGTACGTGCGCGACAAGTTTGCGGTTGACATGTCGCACTTCCGAGCGCTGCAGCGCGTGGTCGACAGCGGCCAGCCTGCTGTAATACTCGAAGACGATGTTGTGTTTCCCCCCGGGAGCAACTTCTACGAGGGGCTCGCAGCAGCCATGCGGGAGCTGCCTTCGGACTGGGAGATACTGTACCTGGGGGCGTGCCACCCCACGGTGGGGGCGGTGATAGGTGAGCACCTGGCTGTTGCGCGCGGCGCGGTGTGCACATGGGGCTACATACCGCGGCCGTCGTTTGCGGCGGCAGTGCTGGAGGGGGCGCAGCGCTTCCCGCAGCGAGGGAAGCATGTTGACTTGCAGTACAATAACCTTGTCAAGAGGCGCATGGTTGCGGCGTACATTTGTAAGCCGCCACTGGTGGGAATGCGGAAAGGGGGGCAGTACAGCACGCTGGCGTACAAGTCCAGGGGGAAGGCAGAGTTCTATGACAAGCGCAGAGCGCGGAAAAGGTAGTTTGCGGCGCTGCCATGGCAAAAAATCCACACATTTTTTAAATATCATGAGTAGTACTTGCACAACCACGCGGCGGATTTGTTGTGTGCACGTGGCAAGTAGGTTTTGCTGGGACACACTGCTGCTGCTGCCGCAGGTGAGGCTACAGCGGCGCTGAGCATTTGTGCTGCTGTTGCGGTGCCTGCCGTTGATGTGCAGCGGCACTGGTTTGCATGTGCCACTGTGCGGCTCACCAGCACAAAGTTGAAGTACATGCATGTGTGCTAGTTGTGTCTCACATGTACTCTTCTTAAACTCCGCTTAGGGCGCGGAAAGCCCTTTGCACACGGTGCGTGTGACCAGGAAATCAGACAGGT
>JAULBY010022687.1:0-18112 GCA_032358315.1 Ophiocytium majus | reverse complement strand
TGATTTTCGGGTTACGACACGCATCGTGTGCAAAGGGCTTTCCGCGCCCTAAGCGGAGTTTAATAAAAGTACACACAGGTGTGTGTAGCTAGCAACAGTGAAACACGCCAGCAAGTCATGTCAAGCCACCCTGCTCGCATATACTACTGTAGTACTACGTAGTATGAGAGCCCATTGGCCAGCCCATAATGCTGCAATACCTGTGGCACACATGTCAAGCGTGCTCACTCGAGTACATGCCATCAACCACATGCGTACACGAGATCATGCGGCATGCAACAGCTGCAGTGCGCCACGTCATGCTAAGCTTGCACTGCATGCCATAGCACACACACACCCGACAAGTGCACCAGCATCACAGCACAGCAACAAAGACGTGGCACCAAGAATCATGGCACTGCACACAATGAGCCCACCCACCACACTGCCAGTGCTGTGACATCGCCTACATGGTGCACCCAGCACTGCCCCAATGGCATGTCCACAGGCTGGGCAACGGCACCCCTGCGTGCAACAAGTGCCCCCCCTCCCACCACCACCCTAGCTGCAGCCGCCCACACCACCAGCCTAGCTGCGGCTGTCGCTGTCGCCAGCACCTGCACATTGGCTGGCGCAGCAGCAGTGCCGGCGGCCAGGGGCTCAGGCTGACCCATCCTTCTCCCTGGCAGCGCCGAATGCACCACCGCCAAAGGTGAGCAGCGGCGGAGTGGAGGCGCTGCCGCTGCTAGACGCCGTGAGCATGGAGTTGCCCGACCACTGGAACCCGCCGCTGCTGCCACTCCCTCCAAACGCAGGCGACCCGCCAAAAGTGAAGACCGCCGGCGGGGCCGAGCTGTTGGTGTTGCCGTCAGCGGGGGGAGGGGCGAGGGCTGCGCCGGCGCTGGTGCCACCACACCCAACGCCGCTGCCACCAGACGGCTTCAGTGAGCCACTGCCGCCGCCACTGCCAAGCGCCTTCAGCTTGGCGCCCACCAGCTTGTGCGTGATTTTCCAGTGCAGGCGCTGGCACACCTTGCCGCAGTACCTGACGCGCCTGCACTCCACACACCCGCGCAGCCCATGCGCCGCCACCACACCGCAGCACGCGCACTGCACCCACCCTGACCGCCGCCCAGTGGCGCGAGGGAAAGCAGCCACGCCCAGTGCGACCTCTGCCGCCAGCACACAGTCGTCCTGCACACCATCCAGTGCAGCGATATGGGGCAGGTACCGCGCCAGGCGTATTGCCGCTTCCACGCCGCACACAGCAGCCAGCGGCACCCCTCGCAGCACAGCGTGCGCCGCCACCTTGCACAGCCGGGGTGCAGGCATGGGGGTGCCGATGAGCGGAGCGGGCGGGTGCGTTTTGGTGCACACCGCTCCCTTGCCCGGGCCGGTGCAGCCCGCTTGCACGCACTCAAAGTAGCGGAGTTGCCTCAGCAGCACATCGCAACTGCTCAGCCTTGGTGGTGGCTGCGACGCCTCCACCGTGGTGCTGCCGACAACCGCGTGCTCTGTGGCATGGGTGGCCGCCAGAGGCGGCATGACACCCGCCCTTGCCGGGTCCATAGCTGACTGGAATGCCCTCACCATGTGCAGTTCCCCTTCCCGGCGGCACACATCGTACGGAAATCGCAGCCAGAAGTGGCTTGGCGCCAAAAGACGGCTCGCCACCAGAGCCGCTGCAGCCGCCTCCGCCGTGGCCCAATCGTTGGTATGTTGCAGGCCGCTAAATGCGTCAGTTGCTTTGGAGTGAACTATGCTCAACAGTATCTGCAGCTGTTCCCGCCTCGGCACAGTGCGGCAGCCCATGCACTCCCAGTGCGCACTGTGCAGCGCCTTGCTGTGCTATGGGTTGGACTCCCTTCCGCTGATGCAAGGTCACCAGGTGCCAGCACAGGCAGGGCCTCCATGGAGACTGTCGGCACAATGTAGCTGGTGCAACCATTTTGGGGACAGCGAATGGCACTGTCGATGTCCGGCGCCGTGCACCGCTCGCACTCGCACAACTGGTCGAACTGCGCTGCCACCCACGCGCGCCGCACGTGAGTGGGTCCATGCCAGCTTCCCGCACCCCATCGGAGCGTGATGGGCTCTCCTTGCTGTATCGGGCGCAGCGCCACTGTGCTCAGCACCGCACGTGTTGGTATGTCCGTCACGGCACTGTGCACGTCGGCACAGTTGGGGGTTGCAAGAGTGCGCTTCCAGGGTGGAGGTGGCGTAGATGGCAACAGGCTGAGCGCCAGGCGTGACGCGGTCGCTGAACACAGGCTCCAAGTCGTCACAGCTGACGTCGCAGCTGGTGTGCTCATGGAACTGGGCTGCCGTGAGTATGTCGAGCACACGCCGGCGCCCAACTGCGCTCTGCCCGTCAACCTCCGCACTGTCGTTCAGGTTCTTGGCGATTTCCGCTGCTTCCTGCTGCAGCCGCTTCCACAACGCATGGTGTCCCTCGAACCTGGGCTCTCCTCTGGTATGGGTGAGCTGGGACAGGGCGGCAGCGGTGTCTGGGCTCAGGGTGCTCCTGAGCACCTGCTGCACGAGGTGGCGCCGGCTGTTGTACTCCGGCAGCGGTGCCTCTCTGATGACCAACTGCCCTGGTGCGAAGGCACGTGCCGCCAGCAGCATCCTGCCCCGCACGCCCTGCTTTGCCTCCACCACTTGCACGCCTTTCAGGTATTGAGTGTCCTGAGCGGTGCTGCTGCTGCTGCCCGCGCGCCCTCCCTCCCGAACCGTCCGGTGGTGGGGGGGGGGGGTCGCCACCCCTACCGGTGGTGCTGCTGCTGCTGCTGTTACTGGTGCCGGACCCGCACCTGGCACGGGTGGCGAGGCTGCAGCTGCGGATGCAGGCAGAGCTAAAGACACTGCTGCAGCTGCTGTGTGAAGCAGGGCCTCGCCCCCATTGCTGCCGCTGTCGCTGATGCCCAAGTTCCTGTTGCCGGTGTCTATGTTGCTGTTTGCGGGCGTGGCGTTTCACCTGCACGTCGCCAGGGCTTTTGCGCTGAAGTGTTCACGGTGCGGCTGGGCCCATGTATGGCATGCGTCGCAGCTAGCTCGCAGTGTGCCCAGCAGCAGCGCCCGCACCCGGACCCACAGCCCGTGCTGCCCCCACCCCGCGCCTGAGCAATCATGACTGCGGTAGAAACGTCCACGGCTGCTCAGCCCTCAAAGAGGAACCCGCGCGCGGCGGGTTCAACTGCAAGTTGAACTTGACGATGTGTGCTTCATTCCATTGACGTGTCAGCATGAATGTTGACAAACTATGTCACACTGGCAGGCACAGCCGCTCATGACAGGTACAGCTGCAGCGACCACGTTGTCAATGTTAGCAGCGAGCAGCGCGCACATGCTGTGGCAGTGCAGCTGCGTGCACGCTGAAAGCCGTCCTTGAGGCACAGGCGCAACCTAGCGGTACTGTTTGCTCCAGCATGCCCCATGTCGACGCTAAAATGCACAGACACACACACTCACATTATTTTGCGGTGTAAAGACAGACTAGTTTCGAAGTTTGACAACTGCCGTAGACGTGCTGTCCCAAACCATGGTATCCTTGATGCAGCCGCTACACTGTAGCTAGCTACCCTGCTTGTTGGAGGCTTATGTCACATGATGCATACAGGGTGTGCATTCGCCCACGCACCGTGCCTGTTACTGCGGAACAGAGGCACATGGCATGCAATGGCATTGTGCAGACAAACAGTTGCTTTGCTTCCGCCTGTGCATAGAGCACCATCTGCTGTGTCACGCCAGAGTTACTGTTACACAACTGCAAGTTTTTAAACATCCCTGCTGGCTTGAACATAATCGCTGGTCACTGCCTGCATGAGGTAGGGAGTCCGGACGGCGGTATATCCTATGGCGGGCCGGCCTGCCCACTCGGACGCCCCGCTCGCCTCTGCATGAGGTAGTAGGGACTCCAGACGGCGGTCTATCCTATGGCGGGTATGCAAGAGCTACCAACAGGAACGTGACCGGTCTACACATTGTCAAGTACCGTAATTGGGAACGGTACTTTTATTAAACTCCGCTTAGGGCGCGGCAACTGTACACATCGTGTGCATTCGCTAGCTCACAATTCAGCATCAGCACTGTCCTGAACACTGCAGCCGGGCAGTTACACTGGGGGGGCAAACTTCGCCCGAATGTATGTGCAGTCATCGCCGCCTGGCTTCGCCACACAAGCGCCATGCAGCTGCAGGGCAGCGGACACCTGCTGCTCAAGCTTGTGCAGCCTGCTACCGCTGCTCGCTGCGTGGCGTAACTCCCTGCCCACGCACCTAAGTGGAGCCATGATCTGTAGTCCCTACCTCATGACCATCGCTGCCACAGCGGCAGGTCGGACACCATACCAAGCCACAGCACCCTGCCAACTCGAACCCCAGCAGCTGCTGCAGCAGTGAACAGTACTTGCGCAGCTGTTCGCCGGTGTGTCGCCGCTCCCGCGCACCAACACGGCCCTGCTGGATCCAACGAAGGCGAGACAAGCGCACCGCGCGGCACTGCCCGCCCTCGCTGCTGCTGTGACCTGGTGCGCGCACATCGGGGGCTGCAAGTCGTGGTTGACACCTTGCCCCTGCTGCGCCGTGCGGGGGTCACCGAAGCACACCAGCCCCTTGGTTGGCTGTCTGCCTGCAGTGCACTCTGGCGGTGGAAGGCACCCGTGGCCCTGATCTCCCTGCCGTGGAAGGAGATTCAGGAAGAAGTTTCAATCAATCAAAACTCCCCCCCAAAAAATTTTTACAGCAATCGGGGTCAGCGAACTTTCCTGAATAATAAAATGGCAAGACGGAGAGAGATGCGAGACTAGATCTCGATTCTTGCCAGCAAGCAAGACAAGGCACACACATTTCACACACGCACTCGAGCTCACTCCAAAAACCAGCGACTGCTACAGCTGCCTCACCAGCCACCGCAGCACCCGGACTTGAGAGCAGCCGACGTATTGCCAACCAACCAAGCAAGCACACAAGAAAAAGGACTGTTACAACCCCCTGGAGGAGCCACAACATAGCACCATCCGCGACGCGCAGCGGCGCCTCCACCCGGCGCGTTGCTCAGCTGGCTCTCGCACTCTGTGCGTGAGCTCCGCTGTCGCAGGCGCTGGTGGAGTTCACCGAGCTGCCCTGGACCTGCAACGCGGCCGCTGGCAGGCAGCTGGGCCGTGGCCGCGGAGGACCTGGCGCAGCTCCAGGCGCTGCGGCTCCCGCGGCTACCGTCGCTCCCGCGGCGGCTGATCCCGCGGCGGCGGCTGCTGGGGCCTGCGTCGCCACACTCAACTTCTGCAGTGGAGACGATGGCGTTTTCGGCTACCAGCTGCCCGGCAGTGCTGATGTGTGCGGTAAGTGCTCGTGCACGTCCTGCCCTGTCATGACACACATGGTACAGCAGTGCATCAACTATGTCGCGCTTGTGCCGGAAAATATTTTCAACGTGACCTACCACATCGCACCTTAAGTTACCTGTGTCCCGGTCCCCAACTGTATTCAGTGAGAGTCATTTGCGCGCGTTGGGTCCAGCAACTTCGCACCAGCTTCTGCACCATTAAGCATCACAGCGTGTCACATTGCATGCTGATATGGGGCGCCTGGGCTTACACCATGCATGATTGCGTTGCGCCGTGCTGTATGTCAACCGCTGCTCCTGGGTTCCCACTTGTCCTGGCAGGCTCTCTGGCCCCCCTGATACGCCTGACCCCTGGTGTCCAGTACACGCTCACACTGTGCAACACCTCGGAAGACACGGACACCAACGTGCACACTCACGGCCTGCACATCAGCGGCGACCAGACCCTGGTGCCCAACAGCGATGACGTCACGCGTGTCGTGGCGGCTGGTACCTGTGAAGACTACGACTGGACGCTGGCACCGGACCACATGGGCGGCACATTCTGGTACCACGGCCACCTGCACATGAATGTTCTGCCACAGGTAATTTCTGGACAGTGCCATTGTCAGGCATTATTGTGCTACCGTGCAATTCTACTGTTTTATGTGCTAGGAACTATGCACGTGTCAGTCACTGAGCATGCATGCCACACTGCCATTACATGCAACGCTGGGGTGGCGTGGTGCTCTAGAGCTGTGCCAGGCCCTGCAGGCAGGCATCACACAGTGACAGCTACAGTACCTACCTACAGTACAGTACTTAGTCTGCTAGTGGTAGTCTAAGCACATGACAGCTTGTGCCCAGCTGCCTAGCTACATGCCTCTTATGATATCATGACGGTGTGCATGCACTGCCGGCTCAGCCCGGCCTGCTCAAAGCATCATGACGTGCGGTATTGTCACACTAGGACGCAATGGCAACGTGAGACAATAAACACATGCCCCTGGTGCCGACCTGCCTCCTACCCTACCTGCGCAGGTCAATGGTGGTGCGGCAGGGCTACTGCTGGTCGACAACAATGCTGCCGATGGCGCAGACCTGTACCCCAGCGTGACTGCCTGGATCGAGAATGAGGTGCTGCTCATGTTTGGCACGCAGTTCACAGAACTCTCCTCCCACACTGTCATACCAGCACTTACTGACCCCGTCATGATCCACCATGTCAACGGACTTGTGGCCGAGACCGTGGACATGGTGGCTGACGAGTGGTACCGCTTCCGCATCCTGAACGCCGACCTCAGGGGCATGGCCAGCGCCACTAACACACTTGTGTTCTCCGACTGTGTGGTGAGTTTGGTGCACCACGGGGTTCAGCAGTGCATGCCAAGCTGATGCTGAGCACTGCAAGCAGTCGCTTGTTGTACCCAGTGGTAGCTGCTGTGTGAGCATGGATGCCTGCCAGATGGTGCTTAAGCAGGTTGAGCAGTTAGGTCGGTGTATGTGCCACCACGCACAGCTGTCATCATGACGCGTTTGCTGTGGCCAGTCACTGCTGCGGCATGGTGCATTTGGCATGGCACAACATCAGAGTACCTCGATTTCTGCAAGATGAGATGCTCGATTACTTGTAGAACAACAGACTCCCTCACCCAGGCTGTTGCCATGCTGGCTTGCTCTGCTTGCATTCACAGGTGCATACTGCAGCCTACGGCGGTGTGTGGCGCACCTCTGTCCCCAACCCTACAGCTGACGTTGACAACACATTCTCCATGACCGGTGCCAGCCGCATTGACCTGGCTGTGAGCTGCCCACTGACGGCCACGGGTGCCACCATCTCGTGAGTGCACATAAGCTACTAATTAGGAACAGTATTCGCAAGTTGGTTACCATCATGATTGGCTGAAAGATTGAGTGTGCAAAAAGGCCTGCCCCCGCCTGTTGGCGGGCGCCGCGTGCGCTTTGGCAGTGATACCCCAGCATTCTCACATTCCTGCGCGAAGGCATGCTGATGATGGCTGCTGCATGGTACCATGTGTGACAAAGCCATGCTTGCAATTGTGCAGTGCATTATCATAATGTTCATTGAGCAGTGGAAACGCCGCAGTGGCTTTCCAAGCTGTGCCCTGACAAAAGTGCCAACGCCGAGGTCCCACTGGAAGCCCAGTCATTTAACAAGCTGTCACCATTGTATCATGATCTGCCCATGCACTGCAGGTATGACGGCGAGCCACTTGTCACACTTCATGTTGTGGCGGGTGTGGCCACCGCTGCCTCCCCGTTTGCGGATGGGGTTGACACGGCGTGGGTGCCGAACCGCCCAGCCTACCTTACTGACCTGACTGCGGAAACGGTGAGCAACCATAGTGGTTTGCGTAGCGCCACCACTATTTGCTCGTACAAGCAAAACCATCACGACATCACGCAGCATTGAAGCGATATCCACTTAGGCATGCATGCGAATCGCTTCATAAGCCGTAGTCACTGCAATGGTCTCCTGCCATGGGATCCATGATGGTGGTGGCTGATAGCGTGTGTCACATGCCAACGGTGGTGACAAGGTCCTTTCCACTCTCACTTGGCAAGTGCCCGGTGGCACATGCTGGCTGGTGTAATATAATGCACAGTGCGCATGGGACTGTATGCACAGTACAGTGTGACACAGCCTAGGCATCGTCTCGGGGCTGCACAGCAGAGCCATGGCACCTGATGCGAAAGCAGAGCTGGTGTACATGGAGTGCACCACAATGAATGCACATGTAGCTCACTAGAGCCACACCGCTCTTGGGTGTCTGGTCACTCAAAGGCGACCGCCGCTGACGCTACAAGCATTCAACCCATGTTGCTGCATGTGTTGACCCGTCTTATGTTGAACAGGACGTCAATCCTACTGCAATCAAGGTGACTGATCTGATCTGGGTTGAGGACGTGCCCATAGATGGTGTCTTCGAATTGGGCACCGTCCAGGAGTTCACAATCGACAGCACAGGAGGAGCTACATTCCACCCCTTCCACCTCCATGTTGGGCACATGCAGGTAAACCAAATGCTGTGCCTCGGGCTCCGTCATGACTGTGGTGACATGACACATGTGTGGTGCAGTGCGTTGAATACAAGATAATGTCGTTCAAGTGCATTGTTACCGCCGTGCCGAATTAGCACAGCATCGGCAGTGCACACTATGTATTTCCAAGTGTACATGGTATGCAGTACGCCATGCCACCAGCTGCCGCAGGAGGCTCATCCTGCTGGCACACGGTGTTGCAAACTGGTATCTATGCTTGCAACCCCTGGCCGGACCTAACGTCGTTGCTGCCTTGTACTGTGTGCAGGTCATCAGCGGCTGCGGTGACAAGTATGAGGAGGGGGAGTGGTATGACACTGTCCAAGGCGACACGGCTGAATGTGTGGTGAGTGCTTCAGGGCTGTTCCCACTGTAGTATACCTCGCAATAGTACCCGGTATGTATTCCTTGGAGTATGCTTCCAAGTGTATGTACAAACAATGCAGAGTAGTACCACTGCACTAGTACTTACAAGTATACTTCAGAAGCATTGCCTGCAAACACTGTGACTTGGGTCTAGTACTACTTCTTGAAGTATGGACTTCAGTATGTATGTTGCCTGTGCAAGTAGAGGCCTGCAGTGGCACATGCAGTCTGTTCCTGCGAGCAGATGGTCACCGGGGTCGCCGACCGGTGTTAAGTCACCTGCAGCAGCACTGGCAACCAGCGGAATCATTTGGCACAGCCTTGGCTCTGCGACCATCATACGGATGCAGGCATGCGCAGGGCTTCAAGTTGTACTTCTTGTGACAGCTCTGTGCTCTCGATGACACACAAGATCATCACGCTTTGTGAGGCAACCGCAGCCGTTTCCCAAGCTTACGACCTTTGCCTTGCTGGACCTGTGTGTTTTCTCCCTCGACAGGTGCGCTTCATGCCCCTTGACATTGCTGGGCGCTACGTGCTTCACTGCCACATCGCCTTCCACGAGGATGATAGCACAACTACTGCGACCAGTCTGGCGCCGATTCAGCGCAAGCCTATGATATCATGGATCGACGTCACGGAGCCTGTCGCCGTCCGCTGAGGCCTGCTCCGCGGCTCTGGTGGCGCCAACCGCCTGCTCTAGTCAGCCTGTGGGAGCTTGGTTTGCTTTTTCTTTATTTGTGTTGGAGGAGTGACCGCTGTAGGTGATGGCTTAGGGCTACGCCTTGGGGTGCGGCTCAGCAGCTGCTGCTGTAGTGACTGTCGCAGTCATGCATTAAAGGTGGTGCGGCACAACTGCGCCGTGACATGCAGTCACCTACCTGTGTTATAGGGCACGCCGCTGGTGAGTGCCCCCTTTTGCAGAGGTGTGGGCGAGGTCACTTGTCGACCAGCCCTCGCCTCTGAGGCTGGCAGCTCGTGGTGGGCTGTCTCTCATCCGCACTTATGATTGGATGCTCACACCCGCATGGTGTGAGTGAGAGCATACATGTGCAGGTCTGTGCCTGCGAGTTTTTATTTCAAACACCGAGCCTTGAGATGTGCAAGTAGACTGGGCAGACCGCAGCTGGTCCCTCCTCATCAAAGCCCGGGCGCCCCCGCCAGTGGCAGTACATTTACGTCCCGACGCCGCAACCCTTGAATTTTTTTTGCAGCACACTACTATAGAGGGGTTTCAAGTTGAGAGAGCCATGACATGCACACAATGACATTCAGTACACCACTCCAGCACTGTGACCACTACAGTCTTAGTCCCTGCCTCACTGAGCGTGTGTTGTTTGTTGTTTGCTTTGCTGCAACTGAGTTGATGACTGCGTCTCTCAAAGCTCGCATGGTACACAGTCATACCGCGGCGTGTTTGTGCTTCACGTAAAATGCAGCGCAGCTGATACACCACCATGATGCAGCGGCGAGGAAACACATGTGCATGTACGACATGGTGCACCACCTGCATGTCACAGCTGCCATAATAAATATGTCTGTCGGCATACGCCCCGAGTGCTGCACATGCGCACGTGCATGCCCAGGCCTCTCCCCCCCTGTATGACTCCACTGCGTACACTCCTGCCGGGTCTGCTGCACCGTCCATGGGCAACGCTGCTGGCGCCGGTGGTGCCCCTGAGTGTGCACATGCCGTGCCCAGTACTGGCAAGCGCGCTCATTGCGCCCATCTGTGCTGCCACTTCCCTTGGCAATGTTGCGGGCGCCGGATGTTGCACTGGCCCGACCGCAGCTAACACCGCTGCACGCGTGCTAGCCTTAACCTCTTCTGGCGCCGCCGCGTGCGTGTTCGCCAAAGCCTGCACAGGCAGTGCAGCACTGACGGTGGCGCAAACCGCCTGAACCTGCAGTTCCATAGGTGGCATTGCTGTGGCACGTGCTCCATGACCACAGCCGGCACCGCGGAGTGTGCGCACGCTAAGCCCACTGCTGGTGCTGCCGCGCTTGGCACGGCCAATGTAGGCGCAGCCTCATTAACGGTGGAGCCCACCGCCTAAACCGTCACCTCCAATGGTGACATTGCCGGCGCCGCGCGCTCCATAGCCGCAGCCGCTGAGCCGGTGCACCCATGGCCACCGCTGGTGCTGCCGCGCACACGCCCACCGCGCCGTCCTGTGCGCACGCCGCCACCTTCACAGGCAGCGTCATTCGGCGCCTCACGTACCACACTGCTGACACTGTGACACTGCCACACCGCCGCAGGCGCCCCCCGCACCCTCTGTGCACACGCCGCTACCTCTGCTGGCGGCGTCAATAGCGCCGCGCGGTCCATGTCTGCTGCTGGAGCCGCTGTACGTGTGCAGCCTTTGGTGGCAAACGCTGGTGGCGCCGCCGTGCGTGTGCCCGCCGTGGTTTCTGGCGCGCCCGTGGCTGCACACAGCCACTTTCACCGCAGTACCTGTTTGTGAAGGCGCCATGCAGCTTTTGTTCACAAGCCACGCACATATGGGAGTGAAAGGGAAAGTTACTAACAGTATGCAAGCACAAGATGCCGCGACACAAAGTGCAGTGCGTCGTGACCTTTACCAACTCAAACCAGTGAACACAATTGAAGCGCAAAGCACAGAAGCGAACAGCAGCCAAAAAGAGTACCCCTGCATCATACTGTTGTGTGCTCAAGTCTGTCTCTTTGCAGTCTGTGACTGCCACCCCATGTTACAGACAGGCGACGTGCACGTACTGTGTGTCAAACGCCAGCAGGGTACATGAAACCAAAAGATGCCCAACAGAGCCGAGGGCTGCTCAGCAACATGTTGTGCGTCACACGCTGCAGTGGATGACTGCAGGTGGTACCTCTGTTTCAACTCCAAGCTGTGCCTCCTGAGGCTGCTGAACAAAATGGCAGCGTATGGGTGCAGTAGGCACACAGCATAGCACCCGTAGCATAAGCTCTGGGGGTCGCACATTCCACCTGTGGTGTGTGTCGTGCATACTTGGCGCAAGAGCAGCTGCGCCGCAGCAACAGCCAGCCAGCAACAGCGGTTGGCTGACGCCTGCACGGTAACTTGGTGCTGTGGGCACACGATCTTTGCTGACGGCGCTATCGGCGGCATCTTGCCTCCGACTACCTCCACACTCACCTGCCTCATGCAGCGGCCACCTGCACGCGCTTGACCACGTGGTACGTGCGCGCTTCCGTCCACCGCTCAAACGCCATGCGGTACAGCCACGCCGTCAGCATCGCAACGCTGAGCACGTACGCCGGACGCGTGAGCCACAGCGGCGGATGCGTGCAACGCTCCCGCAGCACCAGCGCACGCAGCAGGCGGCGCTCCGGACGGGCTCCCAAGGAAACTTCAACTTCGATCTTGAAGTTGGTATCGCAGCCCTTGTGCTCCTCGGCCAGCGCTTTCGCCCGCGCGCAGAAGTCGGCGTGGGTGGCGTCGTCCCCTAGCTCCACGTGGCGCGCCACCGTTAGGCGCAGCACCTTGTTGTGGCGGCGCCCTGCTGCCTCTGGCAACTCGGACACGTCCTCGTGGTGGGCAAATGCAAACGCGCACATGCCGGCATGTTTCACCACGGGTGTGACGGTTGTGTCCGTTGAGGTGTTGCCGTTCTCGTCGGTCACCTCGCGGGTGGACACGTCTTCATGGTAGCACTGGTGCTTGAACGCCAGTGTTGGCGCCAGAGCCCGCAGCCCCTCTAGCTCCTTCTGAGCATTTTTCGCTGTTAGCGTGCGCCCCAGGTGCGGCAGTGCGCGGTACGCCCAAAACGCCGCGTCCAAGCAGTACCAGCAGTACGAGAACCCCCCAGCCACAACCAGCCCGATGCCGAAGCCTGTGTTCCCCACCAGGAAGCAGGCTACTGCGCCCCCGAAGTAGGCTGCGGTCATTGCGGTCAGACCCAGGCAGATCAAGTGTGTGCTGGGCTCTTTGTCTTCGTCGTCGTTGTGCATGGGACATATCTGGTCCCTGGGCCAGCCAGCAGTCTCCAGCTGCTCTTGTTTGCTGAAGTCCATGGCGGCGGCGGTGCTGCTGCTGCTACGTACGCTTACGGTGGTTCGCAGCCGCCGTCGCCGCTGCGGCTGCTGCGGCACGCAGCGGAAGACGAGGAACAATTTGGTTAGGTCGATGGTCGAACACCACTTAAGCACCGAAGGCGTGCAGCAGCACCACCAGCAGCATTATCAGCAACGTCAGCAACAGCGGTAGCAGCTGCAGCTGCAGCAGGAGCAGGAGTGCCAGCAGAGCAGCACTACTCGCAGCACCAGCACCACCAACAGCAGCAGCCGACGGCTTCATCAAAATCGGCTGCCAAACGGGCACACCTGTCAAGCCGGAGAAGCACGGGCTGCGTGGTTGGAGCTTACCTATAGGCCTTGCTCCGTTTGAAGGGCGTGCGGTGTTGAGGCCTCCGCCGTTGCTTCGTGCAGGCTCTCTGCTGCTGCTGCTGCTGTGCGCTGTGCGGCAGCCAGCTGGGCTCCGCTCATGCAACTGACAGTTTCAGGTTGAACTTCCAGCGGAGGCTGCAGTCAAACCGCACAGGCAAAGTGCACGGTGCCGAGCTGCCAATGTCCTGCTGCCTCGCAGCACACATGTGCTACACGAGCTGCAGAAGCACGGCCATTTGCTGGCCTCCCTTCAGCTGCGCGGCAAAGCAGAGAAAGCAGGCAGTAAGGGCACGTACACCTTCTCAATGTTGCACACAGTGTGTGTGTGTGTGTGTGCTTGCAACTCATGCCACCGATTTCAAATTTTCCCCAAGTGTGCATGCATGGCACAAGTGGCGGTGTGCACTGCATTAGCACCACTCAAATCGAAGGGGGTACAGCCAGCATGGTGTGCGCCACATTTTGCAGTGAATGACTGCAGGTGGCCTTGGCCCATATGAGAGGTTGCTCAGCAGTACGCCCAAGATGGGTGCACCAGGGACACCGTGTCCCCCTGTACTTGTGAAATGTCGGTGTGCATGCAGCGCGCTTATAAATGTGCGTGATGTTGACCTCACCACCACCCCCAGCACCACCAAATCCACCAGCAGAGGCTCACGCCCCCAAATCGAAAATGTTGAACACAAGGGCTCCTCTTGCAGCGGCCGCGTGCACGCGCTTGATAACGTGGCTATTGCGCGCCTCCTGCCGATGCCTGGTGGTACAGTCACCGTATCAAATCCCAGCACACAAACATTGCATAATTACATACTTCGAAGTATATACTGAAGCCGCACGTGCGAGTAGAACGGCGGCACTCCATGCCGCAGTGGCACACGGCGGCAGGGCTCCAAACGTCCACTCAAGTGCCGCCGCGGCGCGCCCACCAGCATCAGCGCCTGGGTGCAGCAGTCGGCATGTGGTGCCGCTCTTAGCTGCACGTGGCACATCTCGTAGACCTACCATATTTCGGATGTGCACATCTTCGCCGTGCACTGACACCTGAACCGCAGCATTTGGCACCAATGCTTTGGTTCCTTTTGCGCTTTTTGGCGCACGGCTGCGCTGTTGCACTGCAAAAGGTGAGTCACCAGAAACAGGCCAGTGCCAGCCACTAAGTAGACAGCAGTGTTTAATGGAGGTACTGCATTCAACACTGTGATGCCCACACAGAGACGGCGCAGGCCTGGCTCCTTGCTACTTCATCCTGCGAGCAGCACACTGCTCAGCAACAGGTCCTTGGTGCCGCCAACAATAATGATGGTAATAATGATGGTAATTCCAAGTATCTAATTGGCTAGGTGCTGTTCCTTGGTGGACTGCACAGTGGTGGTGGCTGTGGCTGCGCATGCCGTTACAGCGCTCCTGCTGGTGCAAGCAGTTCACATACATGAAGAAGTTGAGAGTAGGTCACTGTTTCGGCTGGTCGCGGCAAGCCTGAAACGCCAGTGCGTGCAGCGCTAAGTGGCAGCTGTTGCTGGTGCTTGTACATTAATTGCTGCGGCTGAGCTGTGTTGCGTGCCTGCGGGTCGGCCTTTATGCCACTACACTACCACAGGAGAGCAGCACCACAGTACAACAGCAGCAGCAACAGCAGTCTCGCCTGCTGCAGTGACAGCCAGCAACAGGCGCGGTTCGACTGCTGGCAACACGGCACTATTACTGGAGGGGAGGAGGCTGTCACACACGAAAGCGGGGGCATCCAGGTGTGGTGCAGGATCAAGCACGCTCGTAAATTCCTCTCTAGGTGGAGCCAGATGCGCGACCTAGTGCCTGCTTGAGCGACGCAATGACTGCGCATGGTGAGGGGGGCAAAGTGACGGTTGTTGGCACCTGGACAACGTCGCCCCGACCGCCTGCACCGCGAGCACGCGCTGGCACCTGTACGCAAGTGTCGTCGCTGCTCACTGGTTCTCAACAGAGCCGCCTGGCAGCAAGTGCGTGTCTCTCACGGAGTTGCTCGCCCCCCTGATGGTGCTGCTGTGTGTGGTAGCAATGCCTCGCCATGCTGAGCGCCACGGGTCGGGTCAGCGGTGCACGTACAAGCCGCCACGTGGCAATCAGGCAGCGCACTCAACTGTACAGTCAGCGTCTGGGTCTTGTTCACCTTTGCACGAGGCCAGGGGGCATGCCGGGCAGCGCAACAAGTGCTGTGGCAGGGGTACTGCCATGGCCAGCAGCATGAGCGCTAAGCCAGCCACCGCAGCTGCCGCCGCCACGCCAGCCGCAGCAGCTGCTTCGGAATGGACCACAGTGACTCGAGCCATGAGGAAGGGCAGGCGGAGGAGCTTCAACGGCAGCAATGGCAAGCACCGCCTGGCTACCAAGGGCAGCAGCGGCAGCGGTGACGGCCCTCATCACAACCACGATCAGCAGCAGCACCACCGCCAGCTGCATGACGGCGTCTCCGCTGCTGAACCTGCGACCCAGGAGGCGATTGAAGCGGAGGTGCTGGATCTGATGCAGCTGCAGCAGCGGCTAGGAGGGAGTACATGGTTCCAGCAGGTGGCGCAGGGACTGGCGGCGGTGTTGAAGGAAGCCGGGCTGGATGGCGAGAGGTGCGTGCACGAGGTGGTGAGCTATGGCATTGGCAGCTTTGTGCGTCGAGGGCCCATACAGAACAATGCAAGGTACCAGCTGGCTTGCCTGGGGTGCATTCGCCAGCTTTTGGAGGGTGAGCCTTTGGGCAGCACCGCACGAGCAGGAGCGGCGGCGGCAGCACCACAGCGCGGGCACCAACAGCAGCAGCTAGAAAATCAAGAGCAACAGCAGGAGCAGGAGCAGCAGCAAGTGCAGCAGGAACAGTGCACAGCAGGCGGTGGTGAGCAGGAGCAGCGGAGGCGGGTGGCATGTTGGGTGTTCGACCCTGTCATGTCCCACGTGGAGCGCGCAGTCCTGCAGCGCCTAGGCTACAGCGTCATCACGAAAAACGAGCAGGGCAAGCGTCGCACCGCCCGCACAACCCTCTTCTTCATGCCCCACTGCCCTGAACGGCTCTACAGCAACCTGCTGTGGGCCAACTGGGGCGTGCCCCTATCCCAGTTGGTCATACTCGGCAACAGCTTCGCCGCCTATGGTGACAGGCACGCGGCGCTCGCACGCAGCGCCAGCAGCACAGGCTGCGACAATTGTGTGCTGCGGCTGCTGCCGCTGTGCGCTGAGCGCAGCCTAGGCTACTCCCGCGCAGCCCATGCGGCCTCGGTGCTGCCGCACCTGGAGCGCGCCTTCAACGACCTTGCGGCGGTTACATTTCCTAGGAACGTTCTAGAGAGTGCAGAAGGTTCCTCAGTTCTGGCGCTGCGCCCCGCGGAGTATGCTGATGAGCACGAGGGTGGTGAGCTCATCACAGGCAGGGCGCCAGAGCAGGGCGAGGGTTAGTTAGGTGGTGCACGCCTTGCACACTTGCGCTGCTCTTTTTCGCACAACTTCAGTTGCGAGCAGCAGCAGATGCGTTGGCGGCCGCCAGTGCATGCCACGCTGCCGCGTGATTGTGCGGCAAAGTTTCTGCACCGCATGTTTTGGCCACACACCTGTGTGATGCTAGTTATAGTGGGGCTGTGCCACCGGTACCCCCGAATGCCGCCCCTGCAGCCAAGCCAGAGTGCCAGTAAGTGCGCGCATTTGGCTTACACACAGACACGCCCGTTCCCAGTTGTTTACAGCAGCTGTGCGTGTACACACTGTCAGCAGTGGGTTCAGAGTGTCAGTGCTTGCCAGAGTGCACACCTCTGTGCCCACAACAGCGCAGAGTGTTTTTGCTGGTTTAGCCAGTGTGTGCTCGCTCAAGCTGCTAGGCTAGCTGCAGTGGCGTCTGCTTGTGCCGAGTAGTGGTAGAGCAATACTGCTGCAGCTGGGTGCACCTGCAGCGGCCGCCTGCACGCACACCAGGCTGCTGCGGATTAAGGGATTCAGCTAGTAGCTGCAGCTGGCAATAGCACAAATTCTAGGAGAGTTGTTGATTTTACATGGCAATGGTTGCTGCTGTGTGTCATTCGGCGGCCCGTGCGTGGGTGTTTGTGTTTTTGCATGGCTGTTTATGTCTGCTGCCAATGGTGCGGCAGCTTTGTTTTGGTGTTTTGTTCTCGCACATAGCCTGCCAGTACCTCTCTAACAGGACAGCCATGAGCAGCATGTGCATCTTTCCAGTTGCAGCTTGTCGAATAGGCCACACGGGTGCGTACCATGCGCACAGCGGCCTTTGATTTGCAGTAGAGTACTTCTATAGATTATGGGCACGCGTGTGCACTTTAACAGGATCAGCGTTTGCGACACAGTGGTAGTCGGGCATTGGGTGCGTGACTGTTCATAACTGTACCTTGAACACAGTGGTCAAAAAAAAAAAAGTGGTATGTGCCGCCTGTGCAGCACATACCACGTGCTGACTCCACACTACCAGTAGTGACATTGTGGTGCGTGGGCCGATGTCCCACACACACAGGGGAATGCCGCGAGCGTGAAATTGAAATCCACTACATGTGTAAGCATGGAACCAAGGCAGGACTTGCGCAAACACCAGGGCTAGTGCAACCACCAAGCACACCATGGGTGCGCTGAGTGAGCAGGTTGTGTAAAAACAGCTTGAATTGCATCGTGCGCACCCCACACCATGCACTCACACCCGCCCAATACAACAAGCGGCGGCATTCCCAGGTGTACAGTGACATGCTGGGTGAACTCATGGACAAGGCGGCGCACGCGTGTACCCACTTGCCAGGCCATGTACAGTAAGAATGGCCATATCCTGTCACTGCAGGAATCACTGCCCCAGCAAGGGCCTTCAAGTTGATTCAAGGCACACATTCCATGGCATGCTGCTGCCGCCAAGCTGCGGCAGCAGCGCACCCGCACACACACCTACTAGTAGTACTCTTATTAATGATATGGTTTAGGCTGTGTGTGTAGGTCGGTGATGATGCAACAAGGGTATGGCTGCTCAGCACTTAAGTGCTTGCA
>JAULBY010022676.1:254-18117 GCA_032358315.1 Ophiocytium majus | reverse complement strand
GGGGGGGGGGGGAGAGGGGCTTATATGTGCAGCTTGAACCACTTGTACCGGTAGTGGTCAACGGCGCTCAGCAGGGTTTATGAGGGGGGGGGGGAGGGCTTGGGTTTGGCAGGTGCGCCTTCCACAAGTGCGAAACAACTGCAGGTAGGGGGTCGATGAGCGCAGCTGTCGCCGTGAGGCATGCCCTCACAACGAAGGGAGCACACCCGCCACCGCCGCTGCCACCGAAACCGCTTGGCACACGTCCGTTCTCTAACTCCGTCGCATTGAAACAAGCAACGGACTCTTTCGCGGTGCAAAAGTGTTTGCTTCTTAAACCGCAGTAGCTACACAGAGAACCTGATTTTATAAATAAACGTATGCTTCAAAAACTCCCACAGAGTACTGAAACTCACCTGTGAACGGCCGGCCTCTTCCGCCAGCAGCAGGTTGATGACGAGGTGCTTGTAGGGGTTTGGCGGGTCGGGGGGGGCGGCGGCGGCGGCCGCAGAGGCGGAGGTGCGCGCCTGCGCGTGCACCGCCGCCTGCACGCTCAGAGTCTCGTACAGTGCCCTGCGCACACACGCACGCGCACATGATTTCCTGTCAACCACTGATAGTTACCACAGGTACTTCGTACTTCAAGTGGTACTTCAAAGTGATACACAGGTGCGTGCCCGGGCGTGCACCGCCGCCTGCACGCTGAGAGTCTGATACAGCCCCCTGCGCACACACACACAAGCGCGCATGATCTCCTGTCAACCACTGATAGGTGCACGTGCCACATACTAGAGGGGTAGTTGTACTCTGAATCATCCCTAGCCCTCAAGGACTCTGACCGGCGCGTGTAGGTGTGGGGGCTGTCTGGTGCCTTTCACCAGGCGGACAAATCACCCCACAGGCTTCGGCCTGGCTTTTTTCCCCAGCCACGGCAGTATCTGGGCTTAGCAGGCTTTTAGGTTTCTTACACTAGACTGTATGTGAATTAAACCTTGGTTTACGCACCTGAGACGGTTCGCCGCGCCAGACCGCACCAGCTCCATGGCCGTGCCGCCGCCGCGCGCCTCCGCGTCTAGCGCGGCCGCCACGTCCCGCAGGCACTCGTCCTGCACGCCCTGCGCACATAATCCCATGACATAGTTGTAGTACACAGTTTGAGTATATGATTTCAGTCCATACGCGTCCCGCAGGCAGCCGTCCTGCACGCCCTGCGCACATAATTTCATGCCATGATTTCGATGCATACACACGTCCCGCAGGCAGCCGTCACGCACGCCCCACGCACACGATTCCGGTGTGTAATTTCAGTATGCACACACTGGTACTTTCTGCATCATCCCTAGCCCTCAAGGACACCGACCGGCGCATGTAGGTGCGGGGCCGTCTGGTGTTTTGACCAGGTGGACAAAACCACCGCACAGGCTCTCAGCCTGGCACGTTTGCCCCAGCCACGGCGTTGTCTGGGCTTAGCAACCTTTTAAAGTTTGCTCCACACTCTTTGAGCACCAAGCTTACCTGTTCGTGCGCCGCACGCGCCACGTCCCGAGCCTGCAGGCGCAGCAGGCACGGCGGCAGCGGCAGCACACGCAGCAGCAGCACATGCAGCGCCAGCACACGCAGCGGCAGCACACGCAGGCGGGGGCGGCGGCGGCAGCGGAGTGGGTTGGCTGGCTGCTATCACGAGCGTGGTTTACATGCGTACGTACTTCAAGTGTGACGTGGCCAAATGGGGTTGCAATGCATCAGCACCATGGAAATATGCATGTACTTGAAGTACATAGAGTGGATGTACTGAAGTGAGTTACATGTGCATTATGATAACGCCCCGCCAAAGCCCGTTGGCACCTGCAGCGAGGGCACGCAGCTGAGTGCGCACCCCCGCCGCCACGCCCTGCTCGCTGCCTGTCCTTCTCAAGTGCGCTTCTGTCGTACTCACATCGTCTTAGAGCCCGCAGCGCATGTCGTGGCAGGCAGCACCGCAAATCCAAGCACATTTGTGCCTGCATACTTTTGGTCTATGGCACGCTCCCTCTAAGTGCATTGCACAGATATGTACGTCCATGAAGTATATGAATGGTACACTTCCTGGGGTAAATATTACGTCAGCATTAACATCAAAATTAGGAAGTCTGATAGTTGTTATCACGCAAATACTTCTGGCGCATCATTATCATCATTACAATACTACATATGTGATGTACCATACGTGTTCGTATAACGATTGCTTCAAGTACTGTGAAGTATTGTATACTTCGAGGTGCATACTTCACAAGTACATAGAGTCTAGCACCCACACGCACTATCACTGCTACATACGAAGTATATATACACTACTGTAGTACACTTCTGAAGTATACACAATCATCATCTCATCACAAGACAACGTTGCCAAGCAAATCCTCTGACCCCACCCCCCCCCCTCCTGTCACACCACACTCACATCGTCGCAGCGCCCGCAGCGCATACAGTGGTAGATCTGCGGCCACAGGGGTGCGCCGCCGACGGTGGGCTGCGCCGCTGCGTCAGGGATGCGGCGGCCCTGCGCCTCCAGCCTCACAAAGGCCTCCACTCGCGCTCGCAGGCCCCTGGCGGTGCTGCGCGGCACTGCGGACAGCCGGGCGGCGAAGCGGCAGGGAGTGGGCATTTGTTATGGTGGCAGTTTCTATGGTATACTTCGAAGTACTTCAGAAGTATACACTAGTGGCACTTTTATGTAATACATATAATAAGAAGTACTTCTGAAGTACATGCTTTGTATTTGATGATGGTGCAGGCCCCTGGCGCTGCTGTGCGGAACTGCGGACGGCCGGGCAGGCGAAGCGGCAGGGACTGGGCATGTATTATGGTGGTAGTTTCTATGGTATAGTGTTAAAATAGTTTTGAAGTACTACGAAGCACATGTGTAACAATGGTAGGCCTGCGGCGCTGCTGCGTGGGCGCTGCGGGAGCAGGGCGCGGCCGGGCAGGCGCAGAGGCAAGGATTGGGCATGTCATCTGTAATGGCTACATTAGCCAACACTGTAGAAGTAGTGGTCTAACTGTTTTCAGAATTACTCCCTGAATCGGAACGTAATTTTCCCGCAACCTTGAACTTCAGAAGTATCTATCGCACCAACTTCAACAATGTTGTGCCCTCACCAGAGTAGGGCCGTAACAAAGCTCAAGGCATCATGGGCTGCTACATGCATCGGCAGCGGGCATGACGACATTCTTGCTGACCGTAATATGCAGGAATGACGATTCTGGCAACCGTGATAATGGTGCGGCAGTTTGGCGCAGTGGAGGCTGGCGACGGGCGTCGTTCACACCCGCTGTCGCTGTGCGCGCCGGTCTGAGGCTGGTACGCAGGTGGCATGGCGCAGCCGTTGTGCTACGTATTTATATGGCCAAAAACGAAATTGCCGTAAAAATACTTTGAAGTACGCTCTTGTAAATACATCATACGTCGTATGTACACATACATTATACGGCATTGATGCAAACTTCATACGCTGCGACCCATCACTACAAATATACTGGTGCCTCATAGTATACTCTTACTATAATGTACCTGCAGGATAAGTCGTCAATAAGTAGTAATACAGTGTCGCCAATGAAGTAGTACTATACGAAGTACATGACCGGTGGCGGCTGGTCATTTTTTGACCGCAAAGAGTGGCAAGTGCAGCAGCTGCAGAGAACATGCACCAGGCCTGGCCTCCGTTGGCACCAGCAGTGGCAAAGCGGGCACCTGCAGCAGCGAGCACAGCCCCCCCCCCCAAAAACACACACACACACACACACACACACCTTGCGCCACGTCCAGATCCCCTCGCCGCGTCGCCGACGCCGTGCGGTGCTCCAGCATGCTGACGAACACCAATCACTTGTGTAAATGATACGACAGGGTGCTTCGAAGTGGTAGTTGCTACATTAGATACATACCACATACACAGTACATACCATACATATGAACTTCGAAGTATGTACTTGTAGTTTGAAGTAGGCATATACTGCTGCACACGCACCTTGCGCCACGTTCAACTCCCCGTGCCGCGTGGCCGACTCCACGCGGTGCTCCAGCACGCTCAGGAACAACTATTACTACATGTACTAGTAGTACTTATTAGGCACATAAGAATGGTACTACACGTGGACAAACCACTTCCAGGTATGCAGATGTAGAGACACTACTGGTAGCAAAGCGCACCTTGCGCGACCTCCAGCTCCCCCCGCCGCGTCGCCGACTCCACGCGGTGCTCCAGCACACTCAGGAACACGCCCTCGAGGTATCGCACTGCGCCGCGCCGCCACCGCTCCGCCTGGGCCGCTGGGTCCTCAACGCGCGCCGCCGCTGCTGCCAACTCGCCTTCAGAACCCTGCTCGCAGCCCCCAGGGGGGGGGGGAACGTGCCTCCATCATGGTTTCGAGCACGTACTGTAGGTACATCTGAGTATGTACGTGATGTGTGCGGGCCTTGCTGTTGAAACAGATGCGAGTGCATGCGGACCGCACAAACGATAGGTAAAGTCTTGTAGGATAAATTGCTTTACATACATGTACTACTACTACAGTAGTATATGTACACCGCATGCACATCGAGCATGGTTTCGAGCAGGCCCTAGATTGGCCCGCCCGCCCGCCCGCCGCCATCATGCACTACATATCATAGGTAGTTCTCAGTGTCATGCACTTCAAATACATGGTGGGTCGCACCAACAAGACAACACAGCATGTAAAATTGTGCGATAGGAAGCCATTATACACACCTCAAGTACATCAAAGCACATACTTCTGAAGTACGTTAGAGTACACAACACGCACCTCCCCCATGGTTTTGAGCAGGCCCCAGAGGCGCGCGCCCGCACGCCAGCCGCCATCATGCATTACACGTACCACAGGTACTTTTGAATATCATACTTTAGAGATGGTGCATGGCAGACCGCACCAGTACTGTGGTACAATGTACACACTTGAAAAGTACTTCAAGGTACTTCTAGAAGTATGTAGCAAAGTACTTCAAATCTATACTTTTGAAATACACAACACGCACCTCATGGTGTGAGCAGGCCCCAGAGGCGCGCGCCCGCACGCCAGCCGCCATCATGCATTACACATACCGCAGGTACTTACTGAGTGTCATAAAGTAAAGCACATAGTCTACATACTTCGTATGTACTTCACGGTACACAACACGCACCTCCATCAGGGTGTTGAACAGCCCCCCCAGGCGCGCGCCCGCATGCCAGCCGCCATCATGGATTACACATACCCCAGGTACTTTTGAATATCAAACTGGTAGACCGAACCAATACCATGCCATGTAAAATGCAGGTACCTCAGAAGTATGTAGTACACTGTAACGTACTTCAAGTACATGCACACCCCGCACCTCCATCATGGTGTTGAGCAGGTCCCAGAGGCGCGCGTACAACAAAATGTAAAGTGTAGATACTTCACAAGTACTACAGTAGTATGTAGTACCCAGGTAACTTCGAGTCTATGCACACCACACACCTCCATCATGGTATTGAGCAGGTCCCAGAGGCGTGCGTACGCGACGGCGGGGCCCGTCTGCGCGCCCGGCGGCACCAGCTGCTCCACGGCCGACTTGAGCGCCACCAGAAGCGGGTAGGGACGCGTGCCGCGGTGGCGGTTCAGGGCCATCACCACGCGCGCGTGCGCCCGCATCTGGTGTGGGTGGGTGGGGGGGTTGCGCAGAGTAAGTCGAGGATGCGCGCAGTAAGTCAAGGTTAAGCCCGCGCGGGGCGTAGAATAAAGACTCAAAGTCTCGCAGTAAGTCGAGTTAAGCCCGCGCGCGGTGTAGAATGAATATCCGAAGTAGCGCAGTAAGTCGAGGTTAAGCCCGCGCGCGGCGTAGAATAAATACCCAAAGTCCTTTGGGCGAAAAAAAAAGATGCACCGGTGACAGTTGATCCCTGGTGACAGCCTGTGATGCACACACACGTGTGGCCGCTTCCCTTGCTGGCGCCGCGTGCGAACCCTTTTGCCACGTGTGACATGGAGGCTCCCGACCTGTATGCCAGTTCCTGCATGCAACTGCTCTGCCCTCCGGGCGTCAGCCCGCCGGCCACTGGCGACAAGCAGGCTGCGAAGCCGGCTCCTTGTCCACAGATTCTGCAGTATGGCCGGCGCGCACACTCTCGTGTCTTTGTGACTACCATAAATACTTGTCCACACTCTGCACCGGTGTGAGACGCCTTCCTCCCGCGACAGCCTGCTGGGGCCGCCAGTGCCCCATACTTCAGGAAGCATACCACAATACTACTGTAGTAGTTGATTGCACAGACTTGTGAGTTTGTGTGTAGTACTACGTAGTACATATGCATGTATGCTGTCGGGCATGTCCCATCGCTGCATGTCCGCTGCTGGCATGCACGGCACGGGCCCTTGCACGCCCACAAGTGCAAATAAATATGCTACAGTAGTGGTATACTCTTGAAGTACAAATACTTGTCACGCTCTGTGCCGGCGGTGAAGCACCTACCTCGTGCGACAGCCGACTGCCCCCCCCCCCACCGCCCTGCCCGGGCGCGCCACCACCGCCCAGCGACGCCAGCAGGGGCACACCATGCGATGGCGCCGCCCGCCGCTCGCCGCCGCCGCCATACTGCGCACAGCACGCAGCAGCAGCGGTGGCAGCAGTGGCAGGAGCGGCGGGAGCAGCAGCGGGAGCAGTAGCAGCGGCGGGGGGAGTACAGTAGCAAGAGCAGTGGCGGAAGCAGGAGCAGCAGGAGAGGCCGCGGCGTAGGAGGTGGCAGCAGCATTAGCACAATGCAGCAGCAGCAGCAGTGGCAGGGTGCGGGGGCGGCGGCTGCGCCATGAGAGGGCGTGCGTGCGCCATTCATGTGTAGATAGTGCAATCCACGCCTGTGGATGCTGGTGTGGCGTGGCGACAGAAGCGTAGCAATGACGCCCACGTGGGTGGCACGGTTGGTGGGCAAGCACGTGGCCGTGGTCACTTGCCGTCAAATGATGTAAGCGGCCATGCAGTATTTCTGAAGTGCAATACGGTGCACAGTACACTTTATATGAATAGTTTGTGGGACAATGAAGAATACAGCTGCTTCAAATTAAGTCTGATTTTAATTGATTACACTCTTTCCTTCGTGCAGGCGTTTCATCCTATTGACCACTATAGTATAAAAATACTCTGCTGTTTGGTGTACAACTGAATGTACAGTAACCGCAATATGTATATGTACCTGAAGAACTCGATTATGCCAGAACAAAATTTTCAATTGGTATTGGCCTCTTGCATCAATAAGTTATGATGTCATTGTCGAACTGCTGTGTATGATGAATAAACAAGTGTAGGTTTGAAAACAAGTCATGTAAAACATACATGTACTGTATGTACCGGTATACGCTTTACTACGTAGAAGCACTTTTTCAAAATACCTGGCTTTCTTCCTTTGTGTACTTCTAGTCCCTTATGGAACTGTCAACATGGTGACTTTTTGAAATATACTACTAGACTCTAGTAGAAAATAGGGAGTATTGTCACTTGTAAACACGAAGTAGAAGTAAACTAAGTGAAAATTTTATGTACGGTGTTGCACTACTTGTTCTCACCCTAGTTTTTTATGATAAACAGCAATGCGGTAATGACCTTATTTATTGTAAGACGATCGCATTCACTGATATCTTCGTGTATAGCATAAACCGAGTTCTTCAGGTATACTGGAATCACAGTGTATTGACATCTAGTTGCAGAGCAAGGACGAGTTGATTTCAAACTTCGAAGCGGCACTGTGGTATAATTTTTTCCAGGCACACATGAGGTGTCAAGCTAAGCCCCATGTGAAGAAAAAAATGTGCCTCGCTAACTGGACCCACAAACCACACTCAGAAAGGGTTTGCGGCATCGACTTTTCATAATCAAATGATTCAGAATCCGTGCCTATGGTTTAATCAGCATGTGTTTGTGTGAATTCGTTATCCATCACATTTACATAATAAACATTACGTGCTTGGATAAAAGTACATATATACATGAACACATGTATACACACGCATTTGTAGAGAAAATATCAGGAGGTGTACTTTTCTTTGTGAATAAATAAGGGGAAAGTATTTGGCGGCGAGGCGGTGTGGCTGGCTACCGGCACACTACTTCGAAGTATTTACAAATAAATTGAGGGCAAAATATTTGGCAAGGTAGTGTAGCTGGCTACCTGCGAATGTGTGATGTACATGCGGCCAAAGCGGCACTCTCTGAGTGCCCCCGTGCAAATTATACTACAGTTCGGCAGTTGGTTGCAACTGCATACAGTAGTTCCACTAGGGCCTTCGCCACCCATGCAGGCACCTAGGTGTTTTTAAAAAACGCGCTCCCATTGCCGTGAACTGCAATTCACCTTCACCATCATGCCACTGCTAAATGGTGTGAACCCGCAAGTAAGATCAAGCAGACACTTCGACATATACACGTGTACATTCCACGCGTAGTATAAAATACATCTACTGAAGTACTTCGAAAAATCAAGAAAAAGCACACAGTCTGGACCGCTAGTCCCAGGCAGAAAAACTGCGCTCATGTACAAATAAGGTGAATAACACGACTTCCGGGCCGTACAACACAGGTGTACTGACACCGAAATGGTCACTTCACACAGCCCTAAGAATGTGTATTCAGTCGCAACAACTGCTGCTGACACCAAATGGTCACTTCACACAGCCCTACTAAGCATGTGTCTTCAGTTGCAACGACTGCTGCTGGCGAGGACACCTTGCTGACGGGCCCCTCTCGCACCACCTGCTGCCCTGCTGCTGCGCACGTGCGCACAACACTACCATGGGCCATTGTTTCTGCTGAGCAGCAATGCCAACACTGCCACTGCTGCTGAGCACCCGCACCTGGAACAGCGCCCCTTTGCGCGCCGGCACCTCCTGCTGCACCTGCTGCTCTGCTGCTGAGCACAACACTACCGTGGACCATACCTCTGCTGAGCAGCAGTGCCAACACTGTCGCTGCTGCTGAGCACACACACAGCCCTCTCCCCGTGCGCCGGCTCCACCTGCTGCGGATGCTGCCCTGCTGCTGAGCACAACACTGCCGTGGCGACACCACACTTCTGCTGAGCAACATGGACGCCACATGCTGCTGCTGAGCACACGGCTCACCTGGAACAGCGCCCCCCCGCGCGCCGGCTCCTCCTGCTGCGGCTGCTGCCCGCCGTAACCCACCAGTTCCTTGCTGCCGAGGTCCCGCACGATCCGCTCCTTCTCCTGTGCGCCCGCAGAGTGGCGGCGGCGGCGGCAGCGGCAACGGCAGGCGTGTGCTCAGCAGCAGCAACGGCGGCCGAGGCTCAGCAGCAACACCGGCGGCCGACTGCTCAGCAGCAGCGGCGGCGGCAGCAACCCAAAACTGGTTATACAATGGGCAGTTAAGGGGGGGAGGGCAAGCGACTTGAGCTGCCTAGCGTTTGCTTCCCCCGATTTCTTCAGGAGCCTCCTACATGGTCGACACTATTGGTGCACACAACGGGATGCGGACCGCAGATGCTGTGATAATTTCACACAAAGTACCGTATACCATGGTATGTACCGGTACTTCGGAGTATGCTGTAGCCATAACACTTGCGATTAACATACCTGCCTGACACCACCGATACCATGTACACCAAAAGAGCAACGCGCACAAAACAATAAAACTCAACATGCGCACGTACACCACCTGTCACCAGCATCCTCGCAATGGGCTAGTGCATCTGCATGCATGCCTGTGCAGTATAACTCGAAGTGTATATGCTTCGAAGTATGTACTTGAAGTATGCACGGTGTATTTATACTTTCAGCAATGTATACCTGGAATATGTATGCACATGATAGAATGACGTACAGTTTCCCTGGTCTCAGTGACTTCTGGCATGCAAGTTGGTCAACGCTAACTCGAGCTACACGGCACCGCCGGCACTCGCACCACCTGTGAGGGCATCAGCTGCTGTAGTGCTTATTCACTACAGCGCCACAGTGGTGGCGTCAGCGTGGCGGGCCGCACTGCCTGTGCTTGCGTTCAACATAGGGCCAAGTGGCGTTCCGTTTTTCAATCTGTTGGCGAAGGGGTCTGAGTTTTGGGGAGGAGAGCGCAGGCCTGCAGCAGCACCCAACATGGAGCTGCAGAGGTGAATCGTGTAGGTTGGGAGTGTATCTGCTGCTGCCAAACTGGGCGCAACCAGCGCGGCGGCACGCGGCGGCCACTAGCGCCCCCCAAGAGCGGCCCTGTCAAGGGGCCCACCTAATCTTGAAAGTTGCTGCTGAGAACAAATTTTCACCACCAAGTAGTGGAGGCGACGCGCCTCATCGAGAACGTTCTTTTGGCAAGGTCCTGATTTTGGACTCCAGGATGGGACGAAGTTTGCTATAGAGCAACCGCCTTTCCGCGGCACCCCCGAGAACAGTAGGGTCCCATGCTACCTACCCACCATGGACGAGTCCACTATCCCGACCACCTGCAATCGATGCGCTTCTGCATTCTTTACCGTATGTTTAAACCGCTCCTTCCAATTATTTTGTCGTCACGAGAAACTTTCAAGATCAGCTTTCATCCTAGAAGTGACTGAGACCACTGGATATGTATAATTGTGCAGTATAAACTACCGAAGTAGTATTTATACTGCATACATGCAGTATTGTATGCTCTAGAGAAGTACGCACCTAGTCTATACACTTGAGTGCACGAAAAATTGACCGGATTCAGTTAGTTACTTCTGCTAACTGTTTTGGTGGCTGTAAAAGCCCCCCTTCCCCCCAATTGATTTGCGTTGGCAGCTATACAGTGTGGTAAGTGCTAGGGTAAACTACTTCTGAAATACTTGTGAAGTATACTTCTGTACTTGAAGTATTTATGTGCCTCCTAAAGTACCATACCCCCCCCCCCGTTTTTGGGGGCCACCGAAAGTACGTGACCCGGGTACAGTAAATACTTCGACACCAGACGATAGGAGCAATGATGCATTATGCCTGCGCAGCAGAGAGAGGTGTTGCCGCACCCACGCCCACGCCGCGCGCTGCTTTCGCACCTTGCGCCAGGCCTCCCTCTCACAGGCGCGCATGCGCGTGTTGGCCGCGTCCTGAGCCGCGCTCTGCAGAGGCAAGGGCCGTGCGCACATGAAATGGGTATTTATCAGATACAAGTCATGGATATACTGACGCCTCAGAAGTGCTCAGCGCCAGGGGTGCTTGGCGGCGCCGGCCGTGGGCAGGGCGCACTCGCGGCATGCAGTGTTAGCTAGGGATATATGTGGTTACTGAGACGACACGCAGGCGGGCGTGGTAAAACGGTGCATGCACCAAAGGGATTTCGTGACGGTGTGGCAGGTTGCAGAATGCACTCATAGCTGTATGTGGGGCCGCATGGTATATGCAAGTATGATATTATACTACTGTAGTATACATGTACTTGTACTAGAAGTATACTTACAAGTACTTCTTTTATAAATACCACTGTAGCAGTATGGTATACCTACTTGGAAAGAAAAAGTAAACAGTTCTGCAGTCGGCGAAGTGCACATCATACTGGCTGTCGTGTAGCCGCTCAGTACCCCATGCTTGGCTGCGGCACGCACATGAGAGGGGTGCCAAAAACTTCAAGACACCATTGATGTCAACAAAGTGGTCAAATACACTCACAAAAATTGGCACCGCCTTTGCATGCACGCCACGTGGCCTAGGTGTCACCCACAGTGGCGTCACACAGTAGGTGCGCACTTCTGGAGTACTTGCACTATGCCGAGCCACTTTGCTTGCGAAAGCCGATAACGCCAGTTTGATGCCGCCCAAGTACCCCCTGTGTACTGTGTTTATGCGACCACCATGCCAACCAGACACTGTGTTTTTTTATATTGGTACAGTACCTACATTTCACATGTATAGTTACATCAAGCACAGCATGCAGCAAGTCATGTGGCACCCGAGAGGCCTATTTCAGGTCAAGTCATTTACTCTATGTATGAGAACCACCATGCCAACCTGAGCACCGTAATTTTCACACCTACTTCACAAGTATAATTGCATCAAGCACAGCGTGGAGCGAATCATGTGGCACCTGAGGGGTCCATTTCAGGTCTGGTCAGGTTCGCACGCATCGTACGATTCATGCGTGACCACGGCCGTGCCAAACAAAAAAGCGCAAGCGCACCCACTCCACAGCCACACACGACATACTTCAACTACTAGTTGCGGTTACTTGGAAAGCGTAAGCCTGCTGTTGACTTTGAGGGTGCGGCCGCCCGCGCACTCACAATGGCGTCGTCCACGGCGCAGATGGCGATCATGTGCTGCTGGTGCGTAAGGTAGCCCTCCACGTCCGTGTCGCCCAGCGGCTCCGAGGGCTCCACCCGCGCCTGCAGACATGCCCCGCCATATGCGCAACCACATTGCACGTGCAGCCAACAACGCAGACAAGTTTTTTTAAGATCAGTATTCCCATCAGCCCCTCAAAAAAACTGCTGACTGCGTGTGCGCCCCCTGCGCGCCCATGCAATTGTTTTTTGTTGTTGATATTGGGCTGAGCGTGCTGCAAGCCTAGCGGCCTGGTGTGTTGCCGCGCCTGCGGCGGTGCCCGGGCCGAGCGGCCTCTCACGTTTCTCGCACAAGCCCAGCAGCTTCGCAGGCGGTGTTCACAAGGGTTTCGGCAAGCGACGGGTTGTGAGCAACAAAAAACAGGGGGCCACCACACGCACCTGTGCCTCCACCTGCCGCAGGTCGCTCGCGTACGCCTGCGCGTCCATGCCGCCCTGCGCCAGCATGCGGTAGCCGGCGGAGTCGTCCACCCCCGCCCTCTGCTCCGCCTCCGCCATGCGCCTGGCATCCTCCTCCTGTGGGTGCGTAAGGTGACCAGCGGCGGGCGCGCAGCAGCGGCCAGCAGCAGCAGCAGCGACGGCAGCAGCAGTGAGCAGCAGCAGCGGTAACTGCAGCCGCAGGTATTTCAACATCTTGTGCTGCCAAGATGTTGCTGCTGGGAACGAAAGGATTTGAGGCGTTTCATGCAGCAGCTGGCACGTCGCCGGCAGTGCCGCAGCAGCACTTGCCAGGGGGTGCCGACACCGGCACAGCAAACACGGCACTCACAATCTCGGGCAGGCTCATGTTCAGCATTGGCATGCCATCCGCCCTGCTGATCTGCGCAGTGAGCATCTGGGCTTGGGCCCAAAGAGTGTCGATGTCCGGGGCGGCGCCATGGCCACCGCCTGTGCCGCCGCCTGCGCCGCCGTAGCCGAATCGATTGCTATCCATGGCTCTTGGTGGCGAGAAGGGAGCGGCCATGTGGGCGGCACTTCCTGTCTTGGACTGCGTCGCACTTCTCCTGTGTGCAACTGTGACTTTGGAAGAGGATTTTTGCGCTGAGTTTTGAAGCTAAAACAGCTTCAGTTTTGGCTGGCTGTGGTGCGTGCGCACGCGTTCAGACAACGTACCAACGTGTGTGTCCGCAGTTGACACCCGAGATCATCAGCAGGCATGTGCTGCAGACACAGCAGCACAGCAGTGCCGGGCAGGTGAAGTGCTGCCGAATCCCACCCATCTTCACCAGTGCACCTTGCCCTATGGCTGCGCTCCCCTACAGCAGCTCCTGGTGGAAACCGGGAGCCAACAACAGTTGAAAAAAGAGAATGCAAAGTTGAGAGGATCTCTCTCGAGCCTCACGGGGCGAGGCTGCAGCTATGGAAGCTGGCGGAGAGGCCCAGGCCGCCACCAGCAGCGCTGAAGACGATGAATGGGAAGGCTTCGCATCTGCTGCCGCTCCAGATGCAGGTGGCTCCGACACTGCCGCAGCAGCATCAACACAGCAGCAGCAGCAGCAGCAGCAGCAGCACTTCAATGCCAAGCATGCTTTGGACGGCGCAAGAGCAGCAGTGGCGGGGGAGGGGGGGGACTCATCAGCGCCAGAGGGCGCCCCCCATGTGGCTGCGCCAGTGCTGCAGCCAGCTTCTGCCCCGGCTAGCACGCGCGGCTTGGAGGACAACATAACTTCAACTGCAGCACCGGCAGCACGAGTTGCTGCTGTTGGCGCCATGGTTCCTCAGCAGGTTGAGGTTGACCCCTTCGAGCAGCTTCTCATGAGCGATGCGCAGGCGCCGCCGCCCGCCATACCAGCCGTGTCCGACTGGCTGCAAGGAGTGATCGGGGGCGGCAGCAGCAGCGGAAGCGTCGCCGGCGCTGCAGCGGCATCGCTCCCGCCGGAGGTCACCGGTGGCGGCGCACCACCGGACGCTGCAGCTGCAGCAGCACATAGCGCAATTACAGTAAACGCCATAGAAGGAGACAACCCACATCTGACTGCCCTGCCAGCGCCCGCGACCAGCCAAAGCAACACGGCTGCGCCCGCACCCACCACCACCACAACGTCACCGCCCCCCCCCCCACCGCCTGCGCCGGCACTGTGGATCCACAGTGACGACTTTGTCATAGTTGAAGATGCCACGGACGACGAGGATGATGCCCCCCCCTCCCCGCCGCGCGCGCAGCTTCCTGCCTCCACCCTCAGCGGCTCCGACTTGGAACCGTCCGCCGCGCCGGGCGGCGGCGAGCCGGCGGCGGCGGCGGCGGCGCTGGGGTCGAGCTGGCTGTCGGACGGCGGCCTGCTGCAGCAGGGCGACCGGGCGCTGGTGGACCTGCTGGCGGGAGCGCACGCGACGCGCGGGATCAGCAGCGGTGGCGACGACGAAGAGGAGGAGGAGGTAGTGCTGGAGTGGCACACCGCCAGTGCCGGCGCCGCCAACACCGTTGGCCCTCCAGCGCAGGAGCCGCACAGGCAGGCGACTCCCGCTGGCGCGCAGGAGCGGGCCTGGCACGGAGCAGCCGGCGGCGGTGGAGGAGACGGCGGCGGTGGCGCGGGCCGGGAGCCGGGTTGGCAGCCCGCCGCTGCTGGTGCTGATGCTGCTGCGCCCGCTGGCGCTGACGCGGCGGCCGCGGTGGCAGGCGCAGGAGCAGGGGCGGCGGCGGAGCGCGCGGCTGCGAGCTGGGGGGCGGAGGCGGAGGCGGAGTGGTCGGTGGCGCTGGAGGTTGGCGGCGGCGGCAGGGCGGCGCCGCGGCTGGCGCCCACATCACCACCACACGGGCATGCAGCTGCAGGCGCAGCAGCAGCAGGCGCAGCAGGAGCAGGCGAGGAGCAGGAGGGGGCGGCTGCGAGCGAGCTGCACTTGGCAGACGCACTGCCACCGAGTGGCGGGGTGCCATCTGCTGCGGCGGCGGAGGGCGCGGCTGCCGTCGGCGGCGGCGCGGGAGCAGCGCCGCCGCATGCCGGGCGGCAGCTCTCTGGCGGCGCTGAGGGTGAAAGCGCGTCGCGGAAAGGAGGGTTGCGGGGCGGTGTGAGCTTGCTGCAGGCAGCGGGCGACGGCGGTGCACGCCCGCCTCAACCAGAGGAGCTTGCGCCGCAAAGCGCTTCCGCAGCTCGTGGCGCAGTGGCCGGCGCGGGGGCGGAGGCACCAGAGGAGTCTGCCACACACAGCGGCAGTGGCGATGGCGCAATGCTACCTCTGCCAACTGCTGGTGGGCAGCCTCCGGCTAGCCACGATACACCTTTTGCTACGGCGACGGCCGTTGATGATGGTGGCGATGACTGGTTGGACTTTGCAGGCGGGGAGGTGCAGGCGCAGGACCATTCGCCGCCGCCGCCCGTGGCGCCAAAGCCTGGCGGCGCTGCTGCTGCTGAGCAACACAGCACCGCTGCCTCCGCCGCTGCTGCCGCAGCCGGCGACTTGCCTGCAGGTGCGGGTGATCACACGCTGGGACACGACGGCGCGGCGGCAGCGCTTGATGTGGCGGCAAAGTCAGTGCCCGGCACCAGCAACGGCAGCGCAGAACTGGCCGCCAGCGTTGGCACAGCCTCTGCTGAGCACGCACTAGCGGGCGCCGCCACTGCTGAGCCAGGTGAAAAAGAAGCTGCTGAGCACGCCTTGGGTGCAGGCGCTGCTGAGCTGGCGGGGGATGGAGAGTGGGAGGGCTTCGGCGCGGCGCCGCGCCAGCAGCCCGGCTCTCCTGCTGCCGCTGCGCCGCCACAGGCAGCACACGGCGGTGCAGGCACGAGCGATGATTGGGGCGGTTATGGCGCTGCGGCCGCGCCCGACACTTTGGCGGCGCCACAGCATGATGCGGCGGCGGCACCGCCGCCCGCACCTGCATCGCCGCTGTCGCGTGCTGACGGCAGCAGCACTGGTGCTGGCGCGCACGGCGATGACTGGGGGGACTTTGGTGGCGCGCAGCCGCCGGCTGCACACGATGCTGCTGCTGAGCAGACGGATGCAGGAGCGGCTGCTGCTGCGGCTGCGGCGTCAGTGGCTCCCGAAACCGCCGATGCAGGCGGGGCTGACGGCGGCGAAGGCGGCACCAGCGACTGGGGTGACTTCGATGCCGCAGCGGAGGCGCCTGCACAGCTGCCACACCCAGCAGCGCCATCCCCTTCCCGCATGCCATCGCGCCCTCCACCTGTGTTGCCAGCGGCTGGCGCAGGCGCTGCTGCCGCGGCGGCGACGGCTGTGGCGACGGCCGCGGCGGCAGCGCGCCCCCCCGTGACGCCGCCGCATTCGATTGGCGCTGCCGCGCTCGAGGAGTCGCCCGTAGCCGCCGCGGAAGCGCAGAGCGACGCTGACGATGATGACTGGGGCGACTTTGGCGCTGCCGCGTCCCCCGACGTCTCGCCGCCGCCTCCCGCCCCAGCCACCGCCGCTGCGGCGGCACCAACGGCGGCGGCGGCAGCGGCGGCCCGGGGCGATGACTGGGGCGATTTTGGCGCGTTTGCGGGCGGGGGCTCTGCTGCCGCTGCCGCGGGCGCAGCGGCGGGGGGCGCAGCAGCAGCGGCAGGAGAGGAGGATGAGTGGGGCGCGGAGTTTTCGGCGGCGGCGCCGGCTGCGCTAGCGCCGGAGCAGGCGGCGGCGTCGGCGGTGGACGCGGCGGCGGCGGCGCGCGCCATTGTGCGGCAGCGCGCTGAGCAGGTGAGGGCACTGTGTGTGCGCAGCAGCTGAAGAGGTTGGAGGGGGACGGTGTTGTGGTGGCAGGGGGCGGGCGGCAGCGGCAGCAGCAGCGGCAGCAGCAGCTAACTGCGCCTCTGCCGCAAGCGGGCAGGTGCGGCGGCTGGAATGGCATGGGCGGCGGTGGTGGTGCGCCAGCGTGCACGCGCGCTTTGTGCTGAGCAGCGCTAGTGACCGTATTTGTAGCTGGGAGGTGTAATAGTTGCAGCTGCAGCTGCGGCAGGTGCGTTGTGTTGCCCAATGCCAGAGCAACCGTGCCAGTGGTGGCGATAGCAATGGCATCATCGCTGTGTCTTGCACAGTGGTGTGCAGTGTGCGCGGCGCAGGTGATGTCAGAGTGCTCCTTACGAGCAGCAGCAGCTGCGGTTGCAGTGGTGGCGGTGGTGGCGGTGGGCGGCAGTAGTAGCAGCAGCCGCAGCGGCGGCAGCGCGGACTATGGTAGTGGCGGCAGCGGCAGTAATGTGGCATAGTCGGCCAGGTGCATGCAGGCAAAAGAAGTGTATGGGTGTGGACACGCGGACTGGAGGTGCCCTGCTGAGATAATGTGCACATGGCGAAAGCCTACTGCTGCGGCTAGCATGGGCTTCGTCAGGCACTCCACAGCAAGCGGACGCGCTGGTGTGCTTGGCAGCGTTCGGCACATGACGCATCTGCCGTGTCACGCTGACGCCTGCCTGCACATGTGTGATGCTACAACATCACAGATGGTACTGTTTCTGTGTAACGAGCATCAGCACATTGTGTGCCGGTAAGCGTGCAGCTGTACCTCATACCCATGTGGACATGGAATGCCAGCATATACGCACATTGGTCAGGCGACAACCTAGGCATCTTTTGACCTTCAAAACTCGCATGTTGCAGCGCTGCACGCGCACCACCGCACATGCCCTCACCCCCCAACCCCCCTCCCCCCC